>ML797259.1:99848-115285 GCA_009831015.1 Picea engelmannii | reverse complement strand
AGAATCTGAGGTCTTGTACCCACCCTTCAAACTCCTCTTGAACTTGTTCATTTGATAGTTTTTTCCTTTTCTCTTTGATTGTCGATTCCATCTCTTCTATTTCTATCTTAATTGATTCAAGGAAACTATGATGGCATAAATTGGCTATTGTTTAGGATTATGTTTCTACCCTTTTGACATAGAAGGGATCTTCATGGTTAGGTTCTTTCATAGAGACGGTTCTAGGCCTTATTTCGGCTAGTTCCCCCCCCCCCCTATTGCTAGATAAGAACCTATTCCCTATGGTCATCATTGCAATACAAAGTTTATGACGAGAGAAATGCAGGGTAAAAGGAAACGCACATAGGTGGTCTACAAGGTTATCTTCATGGACCCAAAGGATGATAGGAAAACTAGTGAGCCACTTCAGGAAGGCCAAACTCTCCACCCACAGAGAAGGAGAGCACCAATATCCCTTAGACCTTTACAAGTCAACTTCCTAGAACACCCTCATGTGAATTCTTGAAGGCAAGGTTCCCAAACAAAAGGGTAGAACTAAAATTAGATAAAAGAAAAAGGTACCAATGGGGTGATGCCTACCAATAGAAAATGAAAGAGGGAGGTCAAGTGTAACGTAACCAACCACCTACAGGTTGGCCACGCTACTTCAAAATGAACTTCAAAATTGATTTAAAATTATGATAATATTTAATTAATAAAGAATCATGAAAGAAACAAAATAACAACTCATGCAATAACAAATATTCATGATACAATATAAAAGGATGTTTAAAAATGTTAAGGTTTAATCTATTATTAGAGTTCTTTGCATTTCACTAGATAACAATAGCATAAGATAGGATCACTGAGAAATAAACAATAACAAGAGACACATCATTTATCCTGGGAAACCCTCAAGGGGGAGAAAACCCACCAAAACTTCCTTATTATAGATAGCCAATACAATGCCAAGAGATAACTCAAACAAATACAGAAAGTCCTCTCCCAAGAATGNCTCTCTCTCTCTCTCTCTCTCTCTCTCTCTCTCTCTCTCTCTCTCTCTCTCTCTCTCTCTTCTCCAACTGCAGCTCCAAAACTTGCTCCTCAATGAACAAGTGTTTGTGTGTCTAAGTGAGTTGCTAGCCTCCTTATTTATACAACTCTGGCACATGTGGAGGTGTCTTTTCATTGGCAGGGCCGAATTCTCAATCTAGGTGGTTATAACCACCTTTAATATATTATGGGGCCTCTTTAATATATTCTTGGGCTGACTTCTTATTCTGCCTATTACAATTATGTTTTGACCAATCTGCAAAAAGGGATTTGATCTTTTATAATAGCCGACATGATCAATCCGCAATAGGGGATTGATCTAATGAATAATAAAACAATATAATTTTTTTTTGTTTGTTAATTTGTGTGGAACCTGTTGGGTACGCGATTAACCTGTGGCTTGAGAAACCGCGAATCAGGGGCATCTAAGCCATCAAAATACCCGGGGATCGCACCTGGCCTGAGCCACACCAACCCTTAACATGGTTGGATTTTTTGTCCCCGCAGGTTTCGAACCGGTGACTTTAACATCACGGAGTGGCTTAACAACACACTCCGTCACCGACTGTCCTACATCTCGGGGACAATAAAACAATAATAATTAGAATAGACTTTGCAGTTACATTATTTCAACACTCCCCCTTAAAAAGAAGGGTATTCTACAACAACATCAGGTGAGAGCGAGGACACCATCATCAACAACATCAGGTGGGTGAGAGGATAACATCATCAATATCATCTTGGAACACTGACTGGCGTATCTATAAATCATCGGAAGTTTTTTCTCATCATCAAAACAACACAGAGGTTGGAGCATCATCAACACAACATAGAGGCTGGAGCATCCTCAACACAGCATGGAGTTGGAGTAGCATCATCATCCTCATCGGCATGAGGTTAAGGTAAAATCATCATCATCTTTAGCATTAAATCTGAAATAATATCATCATCATCTTCTTCAGCAAGGACTCAGGAGCTGAAGTGGCATCATCATCATCATCTTCAGCAAGAGGTTTAAGTGGCATCATCATCATAGTCTTCAACAAAAGGCTAAAGTGGCATCATCATCATCTTTAGCAAGAGGCTGAAGTGGCATCATCATCATCATCTTCAGCAAGAAGTTGAAGTGGTATCATCATCATCAACTGCATCAACATGGATTAGTATAACACTAATACATCATCATCATCAATAACAACACAAGGACAATACAACATCAAAAGCAACAATATCACAACACAAAGGTTGGCATCACAGCACGAGGCTAACAACGCATCATCACAGCATGAGGTTGGAAACACATCATCACAGCACGAGGCTGGCATGTCATCAGCACGAGGCTGTCATCACAACACTTAAGCTAGCACATCATCACAACAATTAAGCTGGAAAACACCACAACAATTAAGTTGGAATCACAACACAACAATTAAGCTGGAATCACACTACTAGACTAGCTTTACGTCACAACAATTAAGCTGGAATCTCAGTACTAGGTTGGCTTTACGTCACAACAATTAAGCTGGAATAACACTACTAGACTGGATTTACATCACAAAAATTAAGCTGGAAGCTCAATACTAGGCTAGATTTACGTCACAACAATTAAGATGGAAGCACGATACTGGACTGGCTTTACGTCACAACAATTAAGATGGAAGCATAGTGCTAGGGATATCTCAACATAATAATAGACTGGCTTTACGTCACAACAATTAAGCTGGAATCATAGTACTAGGCATATCTCAACTCAATACTAGACTGGCTTTACGTCACAACAATTAAGCTGGAAGCACAGTACTAGGAATATCTCAACAAAATACTACTACCCCTTTCGAGGGAGGTCCTTTCGGACTATACCAAGATTATCTCAAAAGTGCTCAGACCTTACACAAGATAGAGGCTTGGTCAACACATTGACAACCTGTTCATCCATGCTAACATATTGGAGATTTATGGATCCTCTCTGCACCATGTCGCGGATGTAATGATATCAGATCTCTATGTGCTTTGACTTGTCATGAGATACAAGATTATCTGTCATCTTTATGCAGCTCCGGTTTTCACATAGGATCGTAGTTGCTTCTATCTCTAAGTTGAATAGACCAGTCAATAACTTACGAATCCATATAGCTTCGCAGCTGGGAGAACACACATCAATGTATTCTGCTTCCGCTGTACTGAGAGAAATGTTGGATTGCTTCCTACTTTTCCATGAGATCATGGTTGATCCCAAACTGAAACAACATCCTGAAGTGCTCTTCCTGTCAGAGACACTTCCAACCCAATTTGAATTAGTGTATCCACTCAGTGTGGAATCATGGTCTCCATCATAGTTGAGACCACAATCTATTGTACCCTTAAGGTACTTCATCACATGTTTTACAGCAACTAGGTGAGCATGTTTGGGTTCTACCAAAAACTGACTCAAGGTGTTCACGGAAAAACAAATATCTGGTCTGGTGTTCGTCAGGTACATCAATGATCCAATGATCTGTCTATATAGTGTGGCATCAATCAATTTTGACAAAGTGTCTACCAGTAGCTTCAGCTTTTCTTCCATGGGTGTATTCATGGACTTGCACTCCAACATGTCGAATCTCTTCAGGATTTTGACTGCATACTTCCCTTGGTTAAGGAAGATTCTCTCTGGGATTTGCCATACCTCAAGACCTAAGAAATAATGCATTAGACCAAGGTCTTTCATCTCAAATTCTGAAGAGAGCTTCTTTTTTCATTCGGTGATGAGATTTTCTTCTCTAGTTAAGAATATAAGTCATCCACATACAACAACAACATCATCGGCTCATTGTTCATAACCTTGAAGTAGAGGTTAGAATCTTCTTTACTCTTGGTAAAGCCCAAGCTCGTCATAAAAATGTCTATGCTTCCATATCAAGCTCTAGGAGCTTACTTCAACATGTACAGATCCTTCTTCAACTGGTAGACATGAGTCTTTCTATATTCAATCTTCAAATCAATTTTTGTCATTACATTGTACCAATCTGGTACACTTTCTCAGCTGCAACTCAATCTGCACAATCATGTGCTAGCTCTATGTGCTTTCTGCAAGGCACTATCTATCTCACTGTCTAGGAGTATGTCCTCTACTCTTTCTTCAACTGTTCCTTCTTGAATCTGAGACTGCTTCATTCTCACTATGGCTGCTAAAATCTGGGAGTAAATCCTCTTATTCTATCATGACAACAGTTTCATTTGAAACTAAGAGTGGCCCAATAACTGATACTGAGGATAGCTCTTCTTCTTTCATGGGGGTAACGCTATCATAGTCATTGTAGTCATGTCTCCATGACCCAACTAATGTATTGCACCAACTTCCACTCAATTTTTAAATATGGGGATTTCTCCCCCTGCATCTCATACTATGTATGAATCATGGTTGTTCTAGTTGTCTTCATAAGTATTGGAACCATTTCTTCAATAAGTGTCTCATCGTAGTCTTCTCCCTTTTGTTGGGAGAATCCTCTGGACATACATCAGGATTTGTACATCTGCAACACATTTGATATGTATATATCAATATTGGAAGTCAATATTGACTTCTTTTCTCAAGAAAGAATCCATATCCTAGTCTTTCTGACTGGCTTCCTTCTTTGTCACTAAAATAAGCGAATCATCCTAGAGATTTCATATCTCCTAGCAGTCTCTGAAGTTATGATCTAGTATTCTCGCATCATCTATCTTCCAGTCCTAGAAGTTGTCTCTTCATTTGATCCTTTATGAGATTAGGCTTGCTCTCGATTTCTTCTGAGTCTAAAAGGACCTCATCAACTCTTACAGGGTATATTTGGTGTTGAATACCAAGTCTAGACGTGAAAGACAAATTCAGGCTTCAAAGGAGTTCTGCTTCCCGTTCTAATGTTCGGTCCTCTTTGGAGCCTTCTGCTCCTTTCAATCAATCTTCATATGAGATACTCTGAATGTCAAGAGATAGATTCTTCTTCATCTTCTTTGGTACATGAGTGTATATGGTCATGTACATAGTCTGATTCATGTCTCATTTAATACGTTGCCTTCTGCAACCTTCACTATAGCTTCCTGGGGGTTATCACCTATGACCTGGAACGAGGTCAACAAAACAACAAGCAAGAATAATATGCTTTTGATAATAGTAGATAAATCAATAGCACGAACAATCATCATAGTACCTCCTTTAGAGATATCACTTGTAACTTGTTTAAAGAAAATATTAAAGGTAAGAGATACAATACGAAATGAGGTCAACACTCTTATAGTGTTGTGATCGAACATTCCTCCATGGAAACCTGGAACTAACACATGAGGTTTCTCCTAGAGGAGGTGTTAGTTGTATCAGGAAAATGATTACATTAAGCATTTACCTCTATATGCTCACATGCTACCAAGTACAATACTTTTCAAAGACTGCTATCTCAACTTGTTATGTGTAACTTTGAATCTTATCAACTTGATTAATCAAACTTGGGACCCGGAGCCTTGTCATCAAGAATGAGTGCTTGCTTTTCTTCCAAGATGACAAGTGTTTTCTTCAACCTATCTTATGTACTAAGACAATACGTTATCTTGACAGAAGGTTGGGTTAGAGGATAAGCTCTATGATCTCAACTTTTAATCCGTCTAATACCTTGACTCAGATTTTGATCAAAGGTTAGAATGATGGTCATGCAACATTGATCAAAATAATGTCATAACAAAAAGATGCATATCAGAATAATCATACCTGGTTTGCATCATTCCTCTGAATGTGTTGGATCTTGAGATCCTTCTGGATCTATGACAAGATCCATTTTCCTGCAAATACCCTTTAAATATTAATCGTTTAAACATGTGTGAGTACATACCTTTGACGACACTTGCAGGTAGAGGCACCATCTCGAAGCAGCGATAATGATCACAAACTCTTTAAGAACTTCAATGATGACTGCAACTGGTACTATGGCTGCAACTGTAACTGATACTGCAACTGCAATTGATACTACAACTGGTTCTGAGACTACAACTGCAACTACAACTTAGGGTTTTATGAGGAAACCCTATTTTTTCAAACTTCAAATTTTGAAATTCTGATCTAGGGGATAGATGCACTGAGCTGAGGCGAGTAAGTTGGTGCAGTCATATTTATGAAAATCCAACTTTTACCCCCTCAAATTTGACCATCGGATTTTTGGATTAGTGCTTCTGGTTTTCTTGTACTTTTGGTACTCTGGTTTTTTGGTACTTTGTGAAAACTAGGGTTTCACTTTTCGAGAGATCTAGCCACTAAAAAGTTGCGTTGAGGATGCCAAAGCGATCCTTGAGGAAGGGAACACTTTTCTAGATGGTTTTAGGGATGAAATACTTCTTCAATAAAAAAACCCTAATTTGCATGTATGACAACAATGAAGTTTTTCACTTTCTCTTGTGAAAGATGCTCTCTTCATCTTAGCTCTGATACCATGTTAAGGTTTAAGCTATTATTAGATTTCTTTGCATTTCACTAGATAACAATAGCATAAGATAGGATCACTGAGAAATAAACAATCACAAGAGACACATCATTTATCCTGGGAAACCCTCATGGGGGAGAAAACCCGACAAAACTTCCTTATTATAGATAACGAATACAATGCCAAGAGATAACTCAAAAAAATACATAAAGTCCTCTCCCANCTCCAACTACAACTCTGAAACTTGCTCCTCAATGAACAAGTGTGTGTGTGTCTAAGTGAGGTGCTATCCTCCTTATTTATACAACTTTGGCACGTGTGGAGGTGTCTTTTCACTGGCAGGGCCGATTTCTCAATATGGGTGGTTATAACCACCTTTAATATACTCTGGGGCCTCTTTAATATATTATGGGGCCTACTTCTTATTCTGTCTATTACAATTACATTTTGACCAATCCGCAAAAGGGGATTTGGTCTTTTACAATAGCCAACATGATCAATCCGCAATAGGGGATTGATCTAATGAATAATACAACAATAATAATTAGAATACACTTTGCAGTTAAATTATTTCAACAAAACATGCCATGCATAACAATAACCATCAAACATGCATATTATAAATATGAATATTAGAGATAATAATTAATACACAAAGAAAATAAAAATACAAGCAAAGGAAACCATGACAGAGAGAACTTATCTTAAACAAAATCAGTCACCAACTCACTACAGACAAAGGACGTTCCACCCAACCATAGATAACGTTGTTACAAATTTAAATAACAAGTCACCCCCAAGCCAAGGCTATGAATATACAAGGATGGTTCCAGGGTGTCACTCATCTTCCCAAACCAATCATCACTCAATATCTCATAGATTTTTCAACACACAACAATCCAAAGTATACTAGCTCTCTTCTCTCCAACCTGCACCACCCAAAGACAATGAACCCCCTTCAATGCCACATAGTTCCTCATGATTTCCACTTCTTTCCAGGGATCCAATGCTTCTGGTCAATAATATCCATGATGAGACTCTCAGGATTCACAATTGTGAACAAATATTAGCACATGCCAATGCATCTCATACATGCATGCATTAAATAATGGATGGAATACACCATCAGTTACTACAACCAACCAATAATGGATTCTCTCCCAACAATTCATTTTTCCTTCCCAAGACAAGATCAGGAATGAATGGGGAATAATGAAAGAGTGAAAGAGTGAATGAAGAGTGAACAAAATGAAGAGTGTGAACCCCCAAATAGTCCAAAGATGGGCTCATATATTTACATGGAAATCAAGAACCACATGGCCTTCCCCAAGAATATCATGCAACCACTTCTCTCTATTAAAACAATTATTGGTAAATAAAATATAATAAAAATATGTATCCCCTTAAGCCCCCCTCTCTCATGGAATCATAGTCTCCTATAACTATTGTCCTTGTCTACCTTGCATTCAACAATGTATTTTATTATTAATAATTATTAAGGTATTACATTTCCTAGGCACTCTAGCCTCTTTTAATTGTATGGGTGCCCCCTCCTTTCATAAAATAAAGAAATACATTATTTAATATGGGGTCTCAAAACCGAGATATTACATTCCCCTCCTCCTTATTTTGGCACCGTCCTCAGTGCATATACAAAACAAAAATCAAAATTTCAAAAATCTTTGTGTACTCTGCATGCATGGTATCTTCATGCTCCCAAGTAGCATCTTCAGGACCGTAGTAGGTCCCCTGTACTTTTACCAGTTCTATGACTCAATTCCGGAGAATTTTTACTTTTATGTCCAATATGCACATCGACTAGACCTGGAAGTCTCCTTCTAGCTCTACTTGGATCAAATTCCAATCAATAACATGGTTAGGATCATGTACACATTTTTTGAGCAAAGAGACATGAAATACATTATGCACATTCATGGAAGTAGGCAATGCAAGCATGTATGCAACTGGCTCTATTCTGTCCAATATCTGAAATGGACCACAAAATTTGGTTGTTATATTTGTAAAACTTCCCAACTTCAAGGAGCTCTTCTTGGGCTTCACTTTCAAAAGAACATGCTCTCCCACTTTAAATTATCTAGTTGTCATGTTCTTATATGCATAACTCTTCTGTCTATATTTTGTTTCCTTAAAATTATGCTTAATTTAAACCATCTTATCTTCCATATCATTTAGCAATTATGTCCCAAGTACTACTCTTTCTACTGGGTTTTCCCAATTCATTGGAGTATTGCATTTTCTACCATACAAATCTTCAAATGTACCCATATTCAATGAAGCTTGATACCCATTATTATAGGAAAACTCAACCAAATGCAAGTAATCTTCCCACTTAGATAAATTATCCAACACATGCATTATCAACATGTCCTCAATCACTTGGTTGACTCTCTCTATCTTCCCATCTGACTGTGGATGGTATGTTGTTATAAATTTCATATCTATACCAAATCCTTTATATAATCCTCTCTAGAATTTTGAAGTAAACTTTGTGTCTATGTCTCAAACAATTTCCTTAGGTATTCCATGCAACCTAGCAATTTCCCTCTTGTAAATTTATGCAATAATAGATGATGCATGAGTCATTTTCACAAGAACAAAATGAGAAGCCTTTGTCACTTTATCAACCACTACCATTATTGAGTCATGTTGCCTTGTTGTCCTAGGAAACTTAGTTATAAAATCAATGGTTACTAGTTCCCATTTCTTCTCTAGAATTGACAATGGTTGTAGAAAACCCATTGGGTATCTATGCTCAGCCTTCACTCTCTAACATTCCATACATCTGGAAATATAACCAACAACATGTTTCTTCATTCTTGGCCAAAATAATTGGCTTCTGATTGCTACAATTGTTTTCTGGTAACCAAAATGTCCAACATATGGAACATTATGCATTTCTTTTAACACCAAATTCCTAAGTTCTTTGGAACTAGGAACATAAATTATATTCTTACGCATACGTAATCCATCTTCCTTGATCTAATACTCTTCAATTTTATGATGTACATTTTTTCACTGTAAATGCTCTTTTACTCGTAGGTAATGTTGATCTGTAACAACAACATCTAAATTTTTTCTCTTAAAATCTGAATGATGCATACTAATGGTTTTGTTGGATTACTGAGAAGGGGGGTGAATCAGTAATAGAGAAATTGAATCCTTTTTCTCAAAAAATACAAGTGTTATATCAATGTATCATTATTATCCAATAGTTACAAAGTAAATAAACAATGAATGAATGGGAAATCACACACATATACACAGTACACCAGTGTTTTTACGTGGAAACCCAAAGCGGGAGAAAACCACATAATGTTTTTTCTTATATGTCTTGAAGAATTACATTCATTGGAAGAACCAAATTCCTTTGTTTTCCAGCTACAAATGGAAGGAGGCTCTGACCCCCTAGTTTCTCAAGCTACAAACTGAGGGAAGATCCAACTCCCCAATTCTTTGGCTACAACCAGAAGGAGGATACAACCCCCTATGTTCTCCGGCTACAACCAGAAGGTGGCTAAAACCACCTGTCCTTGACCCGTCCAACTGCCCTGACGTAGAAGTAGAATGATGAAACCACTGTCAAACTATCATTGTGAGATATACCATTGTACAATTGTATCAACCTGTACCACTGACCCGCATCCAACCTGTACAACTTCCCTGAAATCAATATGTACCTGAACTGAACATGTATCAACATAAATAAAACAATTACATGACCTGTAGTGATGTAACACGTGTATGTATGCACCCTATATGTTCTGGAACCTGCGTATGTATGTGACCAAACTATTATGCAGCTTGCGTATGCCTTCTTAAAAGCTAGGGTTTTCTTTCTTCTAAAAACTTTTGACCTTGTGTAACTTCTTTCACATAGATCTGTAACCTGACATTGTATCGAGACTGTATCTCTACCTTGTTCATGCATCCTCATACATATCTCTCTCTAGTAATGTTTCATAAGTGTGTGTAATCATGAGTAAGTATAATATCCCTCACATGATCTAGACTTCAAACCCTTTCGGATATTCAGCCTCTAAATACATCAACCAATACAAGCTCTCAACCATATACCACAAAAAAAAAAAACCTTAGCCATATGCCAAGAAATACAAGATGTGACTTAACAAGAAGTATCAATGATAAATATATTGGCACTGTATTTCTGTAGATATGACTTATGTAGAAGATCCCATGCAACCACTAGTCTCTCTAGGGAGAATTCTCAAATCTCCATAACCATTTCTCATGCATACATCAAAATCCAACTATTCATAGAAATAAGACATACCTTTTGAACCAATGAATATATATGATGTATATGAACATTGTATACCTTCCTGGGATCTTGATATCACAATCTAGAACCTATGCATCTTCATCTCTTCAAGTTTCCATGGATTTACCAACATGTATGCACCCTAATACACTGCTAGCCCATGTACGTACACAACCTAATACACTGTCAGCCCACGCACTGTACACACTCTAATGAATTGTCAACCCGCGTACACCTCAGAAATTAGGTTTTTTTATATTCACTGTAATTCCAAGAATTTCTTCATCAACCCTTAGTACTACCTCAGACCTTCGTAACTTCAAATGTATCAATGAGTACTTGCAATAAGCCTCACACAAAAAAATATATTCAATGTGTTCAAGTGTGATTAAATGAGAGAGATTTGCCTCTTATTTATACTTTCATGTAGCATTACACTTTCCTTATTTTAGGGAGTTCTCCATTTACTTTATTATTTAAATAGATTCTTTTGCAAACACTTGACTTTTGGGGGCTTCTATATGACTCATGAGGGTTCTCAAACTTCATATGGCCTTAACTCTCTAACTGTGACGATTTATGTGACGTTCCACATACTAATGGAAATGGAATGACAAACACTATCCATCTAGGATAGTTTCATTGACAAATTCAATGACGTTCATCGCATTATTCCACAATTAAGAATGGGTTCTCTAGCCATACTTCTAGGATAAATCAATCTGCAAAGCGTCTTCCCGTGAGGACTTTCACCATAAGGAGACCACTTTGGAATTCATCCATTTATACTTCTTATCAACCATGACAAGGAAATAATGAGTCATCTGAACATCAAACAAACTTGGGTCCATTACCCAAAACTTTGTGCTACCAGACTTTCTTCAAGGGTTGACATCAATGACAACAAACCTTAATCAACAATCTCCCCCTTTGGAATTGATGGAAACACTCTGATGCAATACTGAAATCATGTCATGCATATCACTCATTCTCCCCCTGGGACCATGCCTCTGTCCTATGCATTTCTGAGACCATTTCTCCCCTTGGAATCATGCCTCTGTCCTCTGCATATGATAAATATATCCCCCTTTGACATCAATGAAAAAGGTATCTTTCCATCCTGGGCTTCTCCCGCTAGTTGAACTATCATATTTATGGTGATTCATCGTTTACATATAATACATATAAGATAATAATTCAACAACATTCATTTTGGAGTGGAAATAACTCTGAGTCTCTTGAAAAGATACTGAAAGGCTTCTTATGAAAGAGGTTTTGTAAATATGTCTTCCACTTGTTCTTTTGTACCCACATATTCAACTCTGATGTTCTTTTCTGCAACCTCTTCCCACAGAAAGTGATACTTGATTGGAATGTTCTTCATCTTGGAGTGCATCACCGAGTTCTTTGAGATACCAATGGCGCTTGTATTATCACAATCGATTGGAATGGGCTCATAATACTCAACCTGTATATCTGTCAGAGTTTGTTTCATCCACAGGACCTGTGTACAACATGTTGTTGTTGCAATATACTCTGCCCCGACTGTAGATAGAGATATTGATGATTGTTTCTTTCTTAGCCATGATACTAAACACTCACCCAAGTAGAAAGTTGCTCCACTGGTGCTTCGTCAGTCATCAATACAACCTGCCCAATCTGCATCTGTGTAGGTAATAAGAGATAGATCCTTTCCTTTTGGATATCATAATCTAAAATATTATGTTCCTTTGAGATATCTAAAAATCCTCTTCATTGCTAATACATGTGATTCCTTTGGTGCTGTTTGAAATTGTGCTACCTGTCCAACTACCTACATTACATTTGTTCTAGAGGCTATCACATATAGTAGGCTACCAATCATTGATCTGTATTTCCTCTAATCTGTAGACTTTGAATCATCATCTTTGCTCAACTTGCAACTGGTTTGCATGGGAGTGATAACTGGTTTGCAATCTTCCATTCCGAACCTCTTTATATTTTCTCTGATATACTTGGTTTGAGAAATAAAAATTCCTTGGTTGCTTTGATGTATCTGAAGTCCCAGAAAGAAGGATATTTCTCCAACTAATGACATTTCAAATTCATTTTGCATATCCTTTGCAAATTTCTTGCTTAACTTGTCATCATGACTCCCAAAAATAATATCATCAACATAAACTTCAATTAATAAATACTATCTTGACTCACCTTGATGTATAGGTTGTTGTCTTCACTTCCTTTTCTGAACCCTGCTTGTTGTAGATATTTATCCAGTCTAGAGTACCATGCTCTAGGAGCCTGTTTTAGACCATACAAGGCCTTATTTAATTTACACACATAATATGCATTCTCTGACAACTGAAATCCTTCTGGTTGTTCATTGTAGACTTCTTCTTCAAGTTCCCCATTCAGAAAAGCTGATTTTACATCCATCTGATACACTTTAATATTTTTGGACCATGCATAAGCTAAAAGCAATCAGATTGCTTCCATTCTGGAAACTGGGGAAAATGTTTCTTCAAAGTTGATTCCTTCAACCTATTGTTATCAGAAAAGTCAGTGAATGTGGACATAAACTAATCTCCCTAGATCCACTTGGATCTAGAACAAAACAAGACAGGACATGACACTTTTCCTAAGTTACAATCATTGAATTTACTACCAAAGAAGGAATGGATGAAATACCTTTAGATATCATTTCCTTATATCTTTGTTGTCCCTTCTTTGCTCCAGTGCTCTTGTAAGATCAAATATGCAATGACACAAACCAACCAAAGTGAAAGAAAAAATAGTAGATTCAATGAAAACCTAAACATGTGATCAAGGAGTCATGTAATAAAATGCTAATGATTTTATGGGAAAGAAACATGTCACCGTTTTATATTAAGTAAAAGTGGAAGAAAGATACAACCAGATACCTTGATGTTGTCAGGTTCCTTCCAACAGTTCCTTGCTTCCCACACACTTCTTGCTCCAAGGATTATGAGACCATAGATTTGATAGCTACTCACAATATATGTTGACAAAGAAAAGCTCAAAGCCAATATACAAGCTCCGAAAACTCCAAGCTACAAAACTCAATAACAAGCCAATCTCAAAAGCTAACTTTCTCCATGAGAGCTCCTCTCCTTTTATAAGCTGAAGAGGATAAGGTGAGGAGGTTAGGATGATCCCACTAAATTATGAAATTGAGTAAGATCCAAATCGTTTGGAGGCCACCTCACCATAGAATCTTCTCCTTCTAGAAGCATCAAGAAGACGCTCGTTTTTCCCACGTACAAGAATTTATGCACCCTAGCTATAGTGAAACCTACGAAAACTAGGAATTTCCTCACCCTGGCTATAGTGAAGCCTACGAAAACTAGGAATTTCCTCACCTTGGCTATAGTGCAACCTGCGGAAACCAGGAATTTCCTCACCCTGGCTATAGTGCAGCCTGCGGAAACTAGGAATTTACTCACCCTGGCTATAGTGCAACTTGCGAAAACTAGGAATTTCCTCACCCTGGCTATAGTGCAGCTTGTGGAAACTAGGCATTTACGCACCCTGTGTATATAGTAGTCTGCATAAATCCTCTTTAAAAGGTTTTTTATAGAGGAAAACACAACTTCTTCTCTCAGGAAAAATTATTCTCCCTTCTTTCTTCAAGAATCTAGGCCACTGATCCCTCTAAAGGAAACATATAGGTTTACATCATTAACAATCATAGGGATGATGAAAATAATGTGTAACAGAGATCCCCCCAAAGTATGAAGTTAGAACATAGTGATAGTTGAAATACTTTGTCGTGTGTGTGTAGGGAACAAGGAACACGTCGGTCAAAAACCTGCCAACAAACAAGGAAATACAATACAATAATATATCATCACTGCAGTAGGCATTCCCATACTCAGAATACAAATGAATCAAAGCATAAATGCCAATATGCAAAGATCCATGTCAAGTAAGACAGGTCATGGCCACCAAACATACACTATGGATCCATGTCAATATGACTCAATTCTGAACATAGCCATCAAAAATACACTGTGGATCTATGTGTTAAAGACTCAAATTTGAACATTGCCATGAGACATACAATGTGGATCTATGCATCAGTACAATCTGAATATACTCCAATGAAACCTGAATCTACCAGAAAAGATTCAGGGTCTTTGTAACAAACCCACTACGAGAACTAAGATTTTTTGGCTTTTTCTCCTCTTCTTCGAGGAACAGAGGTCCCGAATTCCTACAAGGTTCTAGCGTAGGCTAGGTCTTCCAATCAGGACCTTCACCACACCAATTCACTGGTTCTTTCGTTGAAAATCTGTCATGTACAACTCATGCACCAAGCATAGGATTCACTCCCATGTGTCCATCGGTTGTGACCCCGGGCTAAGCCAAGAGGCGCCTTTCACATTTCGGGACTTCAGAAACCGGGAGTTCAAAATGCAAGGGAGTTGAGTTCTTCAACTCTTCAAACCCTTAAACCTGAAATCCTATTCACACCAAGTTGCTTCGAGATTTCACCTACCGGGACTTCACGTACCGAGATTTCGCGAAGTATGAAGACGAGGGTTCATACCCTTCGGTTTCCAGGGTGCCGCAACACCGAAACCCATATATCTACTAAGCTCATTTCGGGGTTTCTCAAATTGGGATTTCGCGATATGCGAAGACAAGAGGTCTCGTACTTGAGTTTCCAGGAGCCAAAA
>ML797259.1:88968-99054 GCA_009831015.1 Picea engelmannii | reverse complement strand
TATATATATATATATATATATATATATATATATATATATATATATATATATATATATATATATATATATGAACCGACTATGGTCATACAAGTATAAGCATGCATCCACCATTTCCGATCAAAACACCAGGAAAACACTTCTATACAGAAACCATTTATGAGTGTACAACCATGAGAATGCATTCCAGGAATATTCAATTTAAGATACAGGACATAAATACTTATCAGAAAACACCAGGTGTAATGCAACTGCTGAGAGGGGTGTTCGTTTCCACCCAATTGTAGGCTCATCGATTTCCAGTGGATTTACCACTAGCCACCCCCGAGCTAGACCACGAGGCTTTGAAACTCAGTCTCCTACTTCCACTCATCGAAAGTCAAGGATGAAGGTTACTCTCCTTATCCTCTGCTCAAGACTCGCTATATTTTCCAAATTTCCTCTGGTTCTCCTTCTGTAATTCTTGTTGCGCGCTCCCCCCCTCCCCACACTTCCTTTCTTGCTTTTCCCTGCAAGGTCGTGTGTGGCATGAATTCCCCCATAGTGGTCAGTTCTGAGGGATTCTACGGATGGGCGATTCAATCCCATCCCCTCATTAACTCATGAGGAGCCTCCCCACCTACCATCCTAGAGAGTAATTCATTCCAGGGCTAGAGAGTAACTTTGGTCTTTGAGCCAGTAAAGACCAATACGATATTGGTTTGGTGGAAGTTAACGCCACCATTCCAGGTGCCTTCCACCACCTTTCATCAGCCATCGTGGTCTCTTTTTCAACACATCCCCCTCCCAGCAGTCATGCAACATATATTCACACATCATTTACATTCATCAACCCTTTATACAGGGTCCGTCAAATCACACATTCACATATTGGAGTTTGCCATAGTTCTTGGCCAATATAGTTATTTTTACAGACTGGGGGAAATAGGGTGTTACAATTCCCTCCCCCTTAAAGGAACATCTTCCTCGATGTTCTATCTATCAATAGAACTTGTAAGTACATAAGTAAACAAAATCGGATATGCCTGTTTCATGGCATTTTCCATTTCCCATGTAGCCTCATCTGGGCCAAAATATTTCCACTGCACCTTGACATGTGCAATGGTTCAGTTCCTGAGTGGGGTTTCCTTTCGATCCAATATGCATTGAGGTTCTAGTAAGAATTCTCCCTCTGGTTCCACCTGGATCACATACCAGTCAATTATATGATTAGAATCATGTACATATTTCTTCAATAATGAAGCAAGGAAAACATTATGTGCTTTTACTATGGGAGGAAGTGCTAGCCTATAGGCTACAGGTCCCACTCTATCTAGAACTTCAAAGGGTCAACAATATTGATGTGCCAACTTGGAACATGCTCCCATATTCAGGGAACTCTTCTTGGGCCTAACTATGAGGTATACGTGGTCTCCCGCCTTGAACTCTCTTGGAGTTCTCTTTTGGTCAGTGTAACTTTTCTGTCGGTTCTGAGCGACCTTTAGATTTTGTTTTATCTGAATCACTTGTTGTTCCATTTCTTTCAACATGTCAGGTCCAATAGTAACTCTATTTACGAGATTAATCCAACTGACTGGAGTATTGAATGGCCTACCGTAGAGGACCTCGAAAGGGCTCATCTTCAGGGATTCTTGGTAGCCGTTGTTGTAGGCGAATTCCACTAGTGGAAGGAAATCTTCCCACTTTTTGGGTTGATGCATTATGTGCATCCTAAGCATGTATTATAATATTTGGTTCACCCCTTCCGTCTGTCCATCGGTTTGAGGGTGATAGGCTGTGCTAAATAGTAACTTGGTCTCCAAACCAACCATCAGTGATTTCCAAAAGTTGGAAGTAAATTTCGTGTCTTTGTCAGACATGATCTCTTTCGGAATACCGTGCAGTCTAAATATCTCCTTCATGAATATGTTGGTGATTTCTATTTCCTTACAAGTCGACTTGACGGGGATAAAATGAATGGACTTGCTCAATTTATCCACCACTACCATGATGGCATCATTCTATTTGGTCGAGGTTGGTAATCCAGTGATGAAATCCATGGAGATGGTTTCCCATTTCCATTTTGGGATTGGTAGAGGTTGTAATAATCCTGCTGGGTGTCAGTGTTCTTCTTTAACCTGTTGGCATTCTATGAATTTATCTAAGTACTCAGCTATGTATTTCTTCAATCCAGGCCAATAAAATTGTTTCTTGGTGGCCATGATCATCTTTTGGTATCCTGCATGACCAGTGTAGGGTCTTTTGTGCAGTTCATCCATTATGAACCTCTTCAATTCGTCACAATCTAGGATATACAATCTGTTTTTGTAAGTGAGTAGACCTCCTTCCCTCATCTGGTAGCCTCCATACTGTATCCCTATGGGTTCTTGCTATAGGTATGAGGTCACGGTCTGGAAGAATGTGTCTGTCTCTTGTGCATTTCTGACTCTTTCCTTGACATCCGTCTCGCAGGTGCTTACCGCTGCCAGGTGGATTGTTTTCATGCTTCTGCTAAGGGCATCAACCACACTATTTTCCTTTCCCTTAATATATCTGTCATAAGTACAAATTTTCTTCACAGGAGGTAATGCCTCCACATTTTTAAGGTGTGCACTATGGCGTCCAACTCTAGATCATGAGTCACATAGTTGACTTCATCCTCATTCAATTTTTGGGATTCATAGCAGACCACACTTCCTCCTTGCATAAGGACTCCTCTGAGCCCTTCCTTACAGGCATCTGTGCATACGAGGAAGTCAGCTTCGGGATCGACGATCTTCAACATGGGTGCGTGGGTCAGTAGATGTTTCAGGGTTTGAAATCTTTCTTCACATTTTTGTGTCCACGTGAATTGTGTCCCCTTCTTCTGGAGGGTAGTGATTGGACACCCAATCTTGGAGAATCCTTTTATAAATCTCCTATAGTATCCTGCCAAGCCCATAAAGGATTTGATATCTGAAACATCCTTCAGGGTAGGCCATTCCATGATAGACTTGATCTTATCAGGGTCTATTGCTACCCCTTCTTCAGATAGGACATGGCCCAGGTAATGTATTTGCTTCTGGAAAAAGTCACACTTGCTAAATTTAGCATAGAGATGATGTTCTCTTAGAAATTGAAGCACAAGCCTAAGGTGTTCCTCATGTTCCTCTCTATTCTTGGAGTAAATTAATATGTCGTCAATAAAAACCAGCACAAATTTGTGTAGGAATTTGCTGAGCACATTGTTCATCAAGCACATAAAAGTGGCAGGAGCATTGGTCAATCCGAATGGTACTACCACAAACTCATAGTGACCAAATCTCATCCCGAAGGCAGTTTTTTGGATGTCTTCACTCTTGATTTGGACTTGATGGTATCCAGATCTCAAGTCAATCTTCGAGAAGATAGAGGTACCTCCCAATTGATCGAACAAGTCATTGATCTTGGGTAAGGGGTACTTGTTCTTTATGGTTACCTTATTGAGTTGTCTATAATCTATACATAGTCGGAGGGTACCGTCTTTCTTTTTCATGAACAGGACTAGTGCTCCCCATGGAGACACGTTGGGCCAGATATAGCCTCTGTCCATCATTTCTTTCAGTTGTAATTTAATCTCAACTAGCTCATGTGTGCTCATCCTGTAGGGTGTCCTAGACACTGTCACCGCTCCTGGTGCAAGTTCTATTGAGAAGTCGATGTCCCTTCTTGGAGGTAGACCTGGTACCTCTTCCAGAAATACATATTTGTATTCTCTCAGTGTGGGGTGGTATTTGAGGCTTGGTTTGTCACCTCCAATTGTTTTCAACGCATGTATTGCATATAGTGGACATCCTTTTCTGCAATACTTTCTCATTTGAAAAGCTGATATTTGTCTCACCAAGATAGGTTTTTGCATCCTTTGAAGGGTTATTCTCCTTCCTTATTCACTTACACATCCCAAGGTTTTATGGTAACAGTCCAGTTTGGCTTTATGGGTGGCTAGCTAGTCCATACCAATCAATAGATCATACAATCCTAGGGGTAATATGTTAAGGGTTGCTTGGGTGGGGAATTCGCCCATAATGAATTGGTAGGCTGGTATGACCTCCGCTATCCTTCTTTTGGTGCTAGTGGCTAACTGTACCAACCATGGCTTGGAATTTTTATGTGGTTGTAGTTTACATTTATCAATAGCCTTAGGGACTATATAACTCAAATTTGAACCAGGGTCAATCAGAATAGACACTAGATGGTTAGTGATCATACCTTCGATTTCCACCACTAAAGCTTGGTGGTCAGCTTGGTTATTATCCAAGGCTACATAAATTTGTAACACACTCCTAGCCATGTCATTGACGGTGGTAGCTTCTTGAACATTGTAAATTCTCCAGCTATTTTTTTGTCGGTGCGGGCAGTCCCTCAGTAGATGTTCTTCTCCACAACCCCAACATTTCAAAGGTTCTCTCTTTGGGTTATCGGTATTTACTGGGGAAGATCCAGAAAGTTTATTTCCGCTCAAGGAGGGAAATTTTTGTTGGTGTACACTTCGGGCTGGGAATCTCATCCTTGAGTTCTTTTTATAGTCCTTAAACCCCTTTTTCTGGAATCTCGAACTATTATTCTACTTCTAGCCTTCGCAAGGTCTTGTCTGATGCCCAAGCTAGTCATAACAATATCTTTCCTTTCATATAGTATCTTCTAGGGTCTTTGGTTCATCAAATTCAATCTTGTTTTGATATTCCTTAGGTAGTCCACTGATGAATCGTTACACCTTTTCCTTTTCCACTTTTATGTAGGGTACATACCTCAGAAACTCGAGGAATCTGCTGACATATTCCTCTATGGTGAGTTGCCCCAGCTTGAGTTCATAGAATTCTTTAGTATTTTTGTTGAAGTATTTTTTTGACAGATATTTCTTCTTGAAGTATTTCTCAAACCATTCCCAAGACAGGTCTTCCTTGTGAATCCATTTTACATTCTTAAGGTCTTCCCACCAAATGGAAGCCTTTCCATTCAAGTTGAAGGTGTCTACTCGGGCCTTCAAGTTTTCTAAGAAGTTATGGACTCTGAAATACTTCTTTAGTCCAAGCAGCCAGGCCTCCGCTTCATCTCCCTTCTTTATTTCACCATCGAAGGAGGGTGGTTTGGCCTTCTTGAACTCTTTGAGATTATGACTCTTGGAAAGTTTATTCTTCTTTCATTTTCTTCAGGAATGAGAACTAGTTATGTTGCTAGAAGATCCCTCTGAGTCGCCAGCTTCCTTTCCAGAGGAATCATCCGACACTTGTCCCTTATCTCTGGGGTGGACCTTTCTCAAGGTGCTCCTCTCAGTGTGGCCACTGACATGACCACGTTTCTGTATCTCAGGTTCATGTTGCAATTTTCTTTGTATGTCGAATAGGCTCTATAGTAAAACTGCATTGATTTATGTTTGCTTCTCTTGCTCTTTTATCATCCTCTCGTTGTCAGCCTTGCAACTCTATAATTCGACCATGAGGCTCCTCACAGTCTTAGCTAGATCTATAGGGGTCCCTACCGTCCTCCTTTCGTCAGACTCTTCATCTCTATTGTGGGAGCCCTCCCCCACTTCATGGCGAGTCACCATTCTATACATCTTTAATTTCTCGCGGTTGATCGTTCGCTTGTGTGCAAAGAAAAATGCTTGTTGTTAGTCAATATTTATATACATTAATAACCCGTGTAATATTCATATTTTTCACATGCATACACACAATAGGGGTTTTTCATTCTTAACTTCGAATTTTAATTGAGGGGGTCAAGATAAAGAGTTACTCCTTTTAACAGTACTCCAAATGGAGTCTCTGCACAACCCGTTCATGAGCCCAAGCAGGCCAAGTCTTGTAACCATGCTCTGATACCAACTTGTAACACACCCACTATGGGAACTAAGATTTTTCGGCTTTTTCTCCTCTTCTTCGAGGAATAGAGGTCCTGAATTCCTACGAGCTTCTAGCATAGGCTAGGTCTTCCAATCAGGACCTTCACCACACCAATTCACTGGTTCTTTCATTGAAAATCCATTGTGTACAAATCACGCACCAAGCGTAGGATTCACTCCCATGTGTCCATCGGTTGTGACCTCGGGCTAAGACAAGAGGCGCCTTTCACATTTCAGGAATTCAGAAACCGAGAGTTCGAAATGCAAGGGAGTCGAGTTCTTCGATTCTTCAAACCCCAAAAACCGAAATCCTATTCACACCAAGCCGCTTCGGGATTTCCCCTACCGGGACTTCGCGTACCAGGATTTCGCGATGTATGAAGATGAGGGTTCATACCCTTCAGTTTCCCAAGTGCCACAACACCAAAACCCATATATCTACTAAGCTCATTTCAGGGTTTCACAAGTGAGGATTTCGTGATATACGAAGACAAGAGGTCTCACACTTGAGCTTACAGGAGCCGAAACTTCGAAACACTGATATATATATATATATATATATATATATATATAACGCTAAGTTCATTTCGGGGTTTCGCAAGTCGAGATTTCGCGATATGCGAAGACAGGAGGTCTCGCACTTGAGTTCCCAGGAGCCGAACTCCGAAGCCTATATATATTATATATGTATATAACGCTAAGTTCATTTTGGGGTTTCACAAGTCGGGATTTCGTGATATGTGAAGACAGAAGGTCTCGCGCTTCAGTTCCCGGGAGCTGAAACTTCGAAGCCTATCCACTCTGCTCAGCTCATTTCGGGGTTTCTCAAATCGGGATTTCGTGATATGCGAAGACAGGAGGTCTCTCACTTGAGTTCCCGGGAGCCAAAACTCTGAAACGCCAAAACCTGAGGGAACCATTCTCTCGGGTACCAGGCTTCCAAATTTGGACTACAAAATCCTTCACCGGGTTCTTGGGTAAATATCCCCAGGCGGGGTGACCTGACTAAAAGGCCTTCTTAAATTACTGAGCTATGAACTCTGTGACAGGGGTGAGGTAAGCTCGTATGGTTTCTAGAACGGTAGTCCTTTAAAGGAACTCACTCCAGCTCTGGGAGGTGAAGGAACTTCCCGGGAGGAGGTTCCTTCAGGAAATCAAACTAGGGCATAGCGTGAGTCAAATACATGGGACAAATCTCAAGGGAACGACTCATACTCTGAACTTATTCATTCTCTACCTAAACCGATTATGGTCATATATGTATGAGCATGCATCCATTATTTCTGGTCAAAACACCAGGCAAACACTGATATACAGAAATCATTTATGAGTGTACAAACATGAGCATGTGTCCATTATATTCAATTCAAGACACGAGATATAAACACTTATCAGAAAAACACTAGGTGTGACCCGACTGCTGAGAGGGGTTCTCGTTTCCACCCAACCATAGGCTCAGTGATTCCAATCGGATTTACCACTAGCCACCCTCGAGCTAGACCACGATGCTTTGAGACTCAGTCTCCTACTTCCCGCTCGTCGGAAGGTTACTCTCCTTCTCCTCTGCTCACGACTCACTGTATTTTCTGGAGTTCTTCTGGTTCTCCTTCCACGATTCCTGTCGTGCGTGCTCCGCTCTGTTCTCCCCCCCCCCTTCCACACTTCTTTCCTTGCCTTTTTCCTGCGAGGTTGCGTGTGGCATGAATTTCCCTATCCGATGGTTAGGTCTGAGAGCTTCTACGGATGGGTGATTCACCCCCATCCCCTCATTTACTCTTGAGGAGCGTCCCCACCTACCATTCAGGTGGGTAATTCATTCAGGTGTCTGAGAGTGAGCTTTGGTTTCCGAGCATGTACAAACCAGTACGGTTTCGGTTTGGTGGAAGTTAACGCAGTCATTCTCGGCCCCTTTCACCACCTCTCATCAGCCATCGTGGTCTCTTTCAGTACATCCCCCTCCTAGCAATCATGCGACACATATTCATGATATAATTTTCATTCGTCGACCTTTTATACAAAGGTCTGTCAAATCAAACAATTACATCTTTGAGTTTGCCATAGTTTTTGGCCAATATAGTTATTTTTACAGACTGGGGGAAACAAGGTGTTACAAATCCCTCCCCCTTAAAGGAACATTGTCCCCGATGTTCTATCTATCAACATGACATGTATGTATAGAAGTAAACAAAATCGGATATGCATGTTTCATGGCATCTTCCATTTCCCATGTAGCCTCATTTGGGCCAAAATTTTTCCACTGCACCTTGACCTGTGCAATGGTTCGGTTCCTGAGCGGGGTTTCCTTTCTGTCCAGTATGCATTGAGGTTCTGGTAGGAATTCTCCCTCCGGTTCCACCTGGATCATAGACCAACCAATTATATGATTAGAATCATGTACATATTTCTTCAATAATGAAACATGGAAAACATTATGTGGTTTTACTGTGGGAGGAAGTGCTAGCCTATAGGCTATAGGTCCCACTCTATCTAGAACTTCAAAGGGTCCACAATACCAAGGTTCCAACTTGGCACAAGCTCCCATCTTCAGGGAACTCTTCATGGGTCTAACTCTGAGATATATGTGGTCTCCTGCCCTGAACTCTCTTGGAGTTCTCTTTCAGTCGGCGTAACTTTTCTGTTATGAGTGACCTTTAAATTTTGTTTTATTTGAGTCACTTGTTGTTCCATTTCTTTCAGCATGTCGGGTCCAATAGTAACTCTATTTACAGGGTTACTCCAACTGACTAGAGTGGGTCACGACCTACCATAGAGGACTTCGAAAGGACTCATCTTCAGGGATTCTTTGTAGCCGTTGTTGTAAGCGAATTCCACCAATGGCAGGTAGTCTTCCCACTTTTTGGGTTGATGAATTACATGCATCCTTAGCATGTCTTCTAATATTTGGTTCACTCTTTCCGTCTGTCCATTGGTTTGAGGATGATAGGTTGTGCTAAAGAGCAATTTGGTCTCTAGACCCCCCATCAGGGATTTCCAAAAGTTGGAAGTAAATTTCGTGTCTCTGTCAGACACGATCTCTTTAGGCATACCATGTATTCTGAATATCTCCCTCATGAATACATGGGTGATGTCTATCGCCTTGCAAGTTGACTTGACGGGGATAAAATGAGTGGACTTGCTCAATTTATCCACCACTACCATGATGGCATCATTATGTTTGGTTGAGGTTGGTAATCCGGTGATGAAATCCATGGAGATGGTTTCCCATTTCTATTATGGGATTGGCAGAGGTTGTAATAATCCTGCTGGGTGTCAGTGTTCTGCTTTAACCTGTTGGCACTCTATGCATTTGGCTAAGTATTCAGCTATGTCTTTCTTCAATCTCGGCCAATAGAATTGTTTCCTGGTGGCCATGATCATCTTCTGGTATCATGGATGACCAATATAGGGTCTTTTATGTAGTTCATCCATTATGAACCTCTTCAAGTCGTCACAATCTGGAATACACAATCTGTTTATGTAAGTTAGCAGACCTCCATCTATCATCTGGTAGCCTTCACACTTTATCCCTGTAGGTTCTTGCTCCAGATACGAGGTCACGGTCTGAAAGAATATGTTTGTTTCTTGTGCATTCCTGACTCTTTCCTTGACATCCGTCTCGCAGGTGCTCACCACTACCAGGTGAATTGTTTTCATACTTCGGCTAAGGGCATTGGCCACCTTATTTTCTTTTCCTTTGATATGTTTGATTTCAAAATCAAACTCACTAAGGAGGGCCATCCACCTAGCTTGTCTGGCATTGAGATTTGGTTGGTCAAACAGATATCGTAATCCACAGTGATTTGTCATAAGTACGAATTTCCTTCCCATGAGGTAATGCCTCCACATTTTTAAGGCATGCACTATGGCAGCCAACTCTAGATCATGGGTCACATAGTTGACTTCGTGCTCATTCAATTTTCGGGATTCATAGCAGACAACACTTCCGCCTTGCATAAGGACTCCTCCGAACCCTTCCTTCCAGGCATCTGTGCACACAAGGAAGTCAGCTTCGGGATCAACGATCTTCAACACGGGTGCGTGGGTCAGTAGATGTTTTAGGGATTGAAATATTTCTTCACATTCTTGCGTCCACGTGAATTTAGCTTCCTTCTTCTGGAGAGCAATGATTGGACAACCAGTCCTAGAGAATCCTTTTATAAATCTCCTATAGTATCCTGCTAAGCCCATAAAGGACCTGATATCTGAAACGTCCTTAGGGGTAGGCCATTCCATGATAGACCTGATCTTGT
>ML797259.1:67891-85644 GCA_009831015.1 Picea engelmannii | reverse complement strand
TCATGTTGAATGTTATCCTTTAAAGTTCCTATGAATACATCAATCAAGTGCTCATCTGGAATATCGGTTACCTTTATATTCAATCTTTGGAAGTTCTCAATGTGCTCGGTAACTAAACCCTTTTGCTTGAGATTTATCAATTGTCTAAAGAAGGTATTGCTCATTGTATCCTCATAGTGTGCTATCATTTCTTCGGTGAAAATTTTCCAAGTGACGAGTGATTTGCGAGAACAAAGCCATCGATACCATAAAAATTGATTAGGTTCTAAATATAAAGAAGGAATTCGTACCTTTTGTGTATGTGGCACATTATGTAGATCAAAGAATTGTTCCATTTGAAGTATCCATGTGATTGGGTCCTTGCCATCAAACTTCCTCATATCGATCTTAGGAACGTGGTTGGTCTTCAACCCAAAGTTGGAGTTTCTCCATTCTTGATTCACCTTCCTTGTGTCCTCATCATAAATTTCATGGGATGCATTTTCACTTTTAGGTGTCTTCTCTGTTATGAAATTTTTCAATACTTCCATGATCTCATCTTTTAAACCATCCATCTTTGCCTCCAACTTAGCTTCCATCTCTTGTAGGTCATATTTTGTTACTATCTTCTTTTGTAAATCATTTATGTCCCTACGCATTTCTTCACATTCATCAAGAGTCCAAGTAGGATTGTCTGGAGGCTTATTTGGTGTAGAAGTTCCCTTTTTGGGTGGCATGTTGGCCAAGTATCACTTTTGAACCTTGATTTTGAGGTGGTTCTGCTAGACAATCTTTCTTTTGTTGTATCTCGCAAGTTTTGGCCCTTCTGGGTACGAAAATTTCTTTTATGTAATTCTCTGATATTTCTTCTCTACAATGCCATAGGTCTAATCAAAATTGGATGTGACAAGTGGAATTTATGGTAACTTCCCCACAACTTTCTATTTTTTGTCCTTTCCAGGAGATCTCACTTTTATAGTGTGCCCCGCACAAAATAATTGATATAAAATTTTGAAACTCGTATTAGAAATACTGCAGACTGTCCACTATCCAATGAAACTAGTCCCACTCAGTTTGGATACTCTAGGAAGAAGTTATGATTGTTTTACCCAAAACGCATTCTTGAGACTAGTCAATAGGACTAGTCAGATACCCTATCTTTCACAGGGTGTATCTACAAATTTAAGATGACCCAGAAGCTGAAATTTTTACCATAGATACCTTACTAATTTTTGTGAATATCCTCAGTATTTCAAGGTCTGAAACATTACAAAAAAAAATTTATAGCAAAAATTCCGCAATGCCTCAATTCAGGATGATTCCATAACCCTATCTTGTACAGGTTGTATCTCCGAAAGTATAAGGCTTCAAGAGATGAAATTTTAACCCAATGTACCTTGATCCATCTAATAAATATCCTCCAAGCCATTCCTTCTGAAACATTTTAGAAAAACAAATTATAGCGAAAATTCCAAGGTGTCTCAGATGTAGCAGTGAAACCCCAAGACCTTGAGCTCTGAAACCATATGTTAGGAACAAAATATCAATATAGCATAGAAAACCCTTAGAAAAAGTACTCAATGCCTTGAAAAAGAGATAATTTCAGATAATAAGCCTCTTCGAGGGGGAAACCTCCTTTTACCCCACTTAAATGTTTAAGTACAAGATGATTCAAAATTAAAATGTCTCCTTGGTATATATATGAGACTAGGAGGTATAATTACAACTAATGGAATAAAGATGACATAAATAAAATAACATTACTAATGTAATATGCCCCAATTAAGGGGTAATGAGCCAATATTAGGGATTAACATAAAGGAGTATGATCAAGAGAGAAGCAGATTTTCCAACCTAGACACAAAGTGAGTGAAAAGGTGTCATGTTCAAACGTGACTCTTCCATAGAATACAGGTTTAGATACATGTATTTCCCAATTTTTCCCCCACCATTTCTGGCGAGTGCCTCTTTATTTTTACATAAGCTTGAGGAGGTTAACATATGCTTGAACTGTAAGCTCATCCTTCAAATGAGTCCCTCAGAGTATGTTTAATGAACCCTAAGAAGGAGTGGTTTGGTCCCATATGGGTCTTTCGATGTTTGTTTAACGAGTCCAAAGAGACAAAACTCGGGGGTTTTTCATGTTTAGAGAGCCTGGAAAACACTTAAAGAGAACTCTCTCAGTTCCTTTTTCATAAATTATTTTAATAAGACCAAAAAAGTGATAAACTATCACCCATCAAACGTTTTCTTCAAATACTTTTACGAGCATGAAAAGAACAAGGTCGCTCGACAATCTTTTCATGTTTAGAGAGTCTAAAAAGAGCTTAAAGGGAAATCCAGGGGGTTTCCTTTTTCGTATAACCTTTACGAGTCTGAAAAAGTGATAAAATTATACTCGGTTACATTCTAACGTATTCACGAGCACAAGAAAGAGCAAAGACTAAGCTCGATAACTTATTCTCATGTATTTACGAGCATGAGAAAGAACAAAGACTAAGCTCGGGATTGTTTTTATTTTTACGCAAGCTTAAAACCAAAACAAAACTATGCTTGGGATAGATTTTATTTTTTCACAAGCTGAAAACTAAACTAAACTATGCTTGGACCTGGCTTCATTTTGACATAATCTTGAACCAGAGGAAACTATGCTTGAGGCTTCCCAATGCATAAACTAGGGATGGTTGGTACGTAGCCCCCGGCTTAAGAATCCAAAGGTTTAAATTCAGCATGAAGTCGAGGGGCTGAGGCAAATAGTAGATTCAATGAAAACCTAAACATGTGATCAAGGAGTCATAATAAAATGCTGATGATTTTATGGGAAATAAATATGTCACCGTATTATATTAAGTAAAAGTGGAAGAAATATACAACCAAATGCCTTGATGTTGTCAGGTTCCTTTCAACAGTTCCTTTCTTCCCACACACTTCTTGCTCCAAGGATTATGAGACCATAGATCTGATTGCTACTCACAATCTATCTTGACAAACCAAAGCTCAAAGCCAATATACAAGCTCCAAAAACTCCAAGCTACAAAACTCAATAACAAGTCAATGTCAAAAGCTAACTTTATCCGTGAGAGATCCTCTCCTTTTATAAGCTGAAGAGGATAAGGTGAGGAGGTTAGGATGATCCCACTAAATCATTGAAGTGAGTAAGATCTAAACCGTTTGGAGACCACCTCACAATAGAAGCTTCTCCTTCTAGAACCATCGAGAAGACGCTTGTTTTTCCCACGTATAGGAATTTTTGCACCCTAGATATAGTGAAACCTACGGAAACTAGGAATTTCCTCACCCTGGCTATAGTGCAGCCTACGGAAACCAGGAATTTCCTCACCCTAGCTATAGTGAAGCCTGCAGAAACTAGGAATTTCCTCACCCTGGCTATGGTGCAGCCTGCGGAAACCAGAAATTTCCTCACCCTTGCTATAGTGCAGCCTGCGGAAACCAGGAATTTCCTCACCCTGGCTATAGTGTAGCCTATGGAAACTACGCATTTCCACACCCTGTGTATATAGAAGCCTACAGAAATCCTGTTTATTAGAGTTTTTATAGAGGAAAACACAACTTCTTCTCTCAGGAAAAGTTCTTCTCCCTTCTTTCTTCAGGAATCTAGGCCACTGACCCCTCTAAAGGAAACATATAGGTTTACATCATTAACAGTCATAGGGATGACGAAAATAATGTGTAACAGAGATCCCCCTAAAGTATGAAGTTAGAACATAGTGATAGCTGAAATACGTTTTCGAGTGTGTGTAGGGAACAAGGAAGACATTGGTCAGAAACCTGCCAACAAACAAGGAAATACAATGCAATAATATATCATCACTGAGGTAGGCATTCCCATACTCAGAATACAAATGAATCAAAGCATAAATGTCGACATGCGAAGATCCATGTCAAGTAAGACAGGTCATGGCCACCAAACATAAACTATGGATCCATGTCAATATGACTCAAATCTTAACATAACCACCAAAATTACACTGTGGATCTATGTGCTAAAGACTGAAATTTGAACATAGCCACGAGACATACAATGTGGATCTATGTATCAATACAATCTGAATATACTCCAACGCAACCTGAATCTATTAGAAAAGATTCAGGGTCTTCATCTTCACCACTCTATAGTACAAATCTAACCATGTGAATACATGTGCTGAAGTCGAACATGGTAGAAACCACTTGATTACTGATCATTAGTGTATACCGTTAACAAGTGCAAGGGAAAACACCATTAATGTCAATGACTCCCAAGGTACACTAGTACAATCCAACGAATGCAAATTAATGAGCTGAGGTTGAACACTCGACGAAATCTCCTGATCAGGGGTCAATCATGAAAACCCACTTTCAAAAGGGAGGAAACCTGCCATTGAGACATGCAAGTTCCAAGGTACCAATTAGTTTCAGTCTAATTCCTAGATAATGAATTGAAGTCAACAGGAAAAGACTTGTCACAGGAAGGCCTTAATGTATCCCCCATGAATGACACGAAACAGGTAACAATATTTGAAGTAGATCAGAGTAACATTTGATTTAGGACTGACTCAGGGATGGACAACACAATAGAAGGCTTAAGGAATGCAAAAATGACCGACACAATGGAAGGTTTTCCGCGTTGAACTTCTCTTTGAACATATTGACAACACGACAACTGTCTTGGAAACAATGACTCAACAATAGGGATCAAAGACCAATTTGAAATCTTATAAAGGAGTATGATCAAGAGACAAGAGGATTTTCCAACCTAGACACAAATCAATTGAAAGGGTGTCATGTTCAAAATTGACTCTTCCATAGAATACAGGTTTAGATACATTTCTTTTGCAATTTCCCCCCCACCATTTCTGGTGAGTGCCTCTTTATTTTTACACAAGCTTGAGGAGGATAACATATGCTTGAACTGTAAGCTCATCCTTCGGATGAGTCCCTCATAGTATGTTTAACAAACCCTAAGAAGGAGTGGCTCAGTCCCATATGGTTCTTTTGATGTTTGTTTAACGAGTCCAAAGAGAGAAAACTCGAGGTTTTTTCATGTTTAGAGAGTCTGAAAAATAGTTAAAGAGAACTCTCTCAGTTCCTTTTTCTTAAATTACTTTAATGAGACCGAAAAAGTGATAAAGTATCTCCCATCAAATGTTTTCTTCAAATATTGTTACGAGCGTGAAAATAACAGGGTCGCTCGACAATCTTTTCATGTTTAGAGAGTTTGAAAAGAGCTTAAAGGGAACTCCAGGGGGGTTCCTTTTTCGTATAACCTTTACAAGTATGAAAAAGTGATAAAAATATACTCGGTTACATTCTCACTTATTTACGAGCACGGTAAAGAGAAAATACTAAGCTCGGTAACTTATTCTCATGTATTTACGAGCATGAGAAAGAACAAATACTAATCTCAGGATTTTTTTTATATTTATGCAAGCTTAAAACCAAAACAAAACTATGCTTGGGATAGATTTTATTTTTTCACAAGATTAAAACTAAACAAAACTATGCTTGGACCTGGATTCATTTTTACACAAGCTTGAACCAAAGTAAACTATGCTTGAGGCTTCCCAATGCATAAACTAGGGATGCTTGGTACTTAGCCCCCAGCTTACGAAGCTAGAGGTTTAACTTCAGCATGAAGTCGAGAGGTTGAGGCAAATTCCCCCCAAGATTGGTTTCATCCAACTGCAAAGGAGAATGAAATGAAGTTTCAAATACTAGACGAAGGACTTGACTCAAACAAAGAGGGGGAACAATCTGCTTCATTTTTTAACGAGATTGACACAAGAACAAGAACTATGCTCAGGAATCCAGGTTCAATCCCCAGGCCTATATTTCATTTTTTAACGAGCTTGACACAGAAACAGAAACTATGCTCGTAACCTCTATTTCATTTTTTAACGAGGTTGCCATAGAGAAGAAAAATTGTCCTTGTAGACGGGTTCATTTTTTAATGAGATTGAAAGAAGAAAACTATGCTCAAATCTAGTTTCATTTTTTAACGAGCTTGAAATCAGAAAATCATGCTCGAGGCTCTTCTTGATCATGGATTCCAAGAGGACAATTCTCTGGAAGGACACCATGTCAAGGGACAAAACTCGATCATGGCTTCCAAGAGATTTTCAATTGATGGAAGAAACACACTCTGGAAGGAACACATGTCGAGGGTTGCGAGAGGGGTAAGGAGGTCAGGCTCCAATTGCCCTGTCGAAGAGGTCACCATGTCAACTACCAGATCCAATTCATTGTCATCAGAAGTGGAAGGCTTGGGAGATAACACCACATAATTTACCTGTGGCAGGGGCGATACCATCTGCATATAAGAACCACTAAAGGAGGTAATCCAATCAGGACCGATGAATGAAATTTGATCAATAGTCACAATTATTCCATCATGAGGGAAATATATCACATGAAAAAGAGTGGACATAATAGCTTTCATGGAATAGACATAATCCCGCCCAAGGAGTAAAGTGAAATCCAAGGGGTATTGGACTACCATGACATCAATAAAGACAATTTTCCCTCTCAAAGTTACAAGAAACTGAGGAAGGGTCCCTAAAGGTTGATTGGTTCTTCTGTTAAAAGATAACATATTATGTGTAACTGGTGCAAGCTGAGGACAACCCAAAGCTTTCCAAGAAAGAGAGGACAAAATACTAACAGACACACCTTCATATATCAACATATGAGGAACGTCCCGACCACAAACCTGTACTGTAATATGGAAAGGAATATGACAGGGAAGACGAGGTCCGGTTAGCACACCCCAATCAAAATGGATATCCTCGTTACTTGGAAGAGGTTCCATGAGAGAAGGAGGAATACCCCCCAGCATGGTAGAGTCTGTATCAATGAGAAAAATGTGGGCAGTATCAGGTTTACTCTCGAGCGGGAGAGCGGGATCGACTGATAATGACATCAAATCGACCACTTGGGTTTCAATCTCCAAGGGGAGAATGGGGTCGACGGGTGGGAATGGATCAACCACTTTGGTTTCACTCTCTAACGGGAGAGTTGGATTGACTGAAGATGGGATCGAATCAAACACTTGGGTTTCACTCTCTAATGAGAGAGTGGGATCGACCGAGGATGGGATCGGATCGACCACTTTGTCAACTAGTTCAACTAAGGACATGACCAGATTGATGACGTGATTAGCCGGAATGACCAACAAAGGGACAGAATTGATCATTCCATCAAATACAGGTGGGTCAACAGTAAGCTTGTGATAAGCAGCTAGAAGTTGAGGTTGTGAAACAGTCATGTCTTCCAGGAATTTTGAGGCTTCTTCCATATGAGGGAAAATATGAGTTAGATGACGCCCTTTGCATAACATACATGGGAACTTGACTCGACTTTTCTTCTTCCCAATGACATCGTGACTAGTTGATGGGAGGTCATCAACATGTTGTTCAGAGGCTGACGACATGGGTTGGCGAGGGTGTATAGACCATACTTCTATAACCTTGGATAGACCAGGAAAATCCTTAAGAAGATGGATACCCTTTCAAAGCCTACAGGGGTACTTGGGCTTACGGGTTGTTTGGGTGATCTTAACATCATCAACACTCCTAGCATGATTAACAGTAACTGGTTGTTTTCCAACATCTATGGCAGTGGTTGGAAGTTTGTATCCTTTCCTATTTTTCTTCTTCTTGTTCTTTGATTTCTTCTTCTTCATAGCCAACGGGTTACTAGATTAAGATCTTTCACTTGACGAAGAAAATGAAACGGAAGAGGACCTTGAAAGTGAAGAAGACGAAGAAGATCTTACTGGTGAAGAAGGTGAAGGATCAACATGAGGTTGATGCTCTTGGGGGGAATTTTTTATGACCAAAGTACTTACTATATTCGGGATTACCTGAGTGGAAAAAAACCACACCGACAATCTAATTGTGAGACCTAGAAGGCTCAAAGTAGCAATGTGAGGAGGACCAATTTTTCCATAAGAAGTAAAAACAAAAGGTTCCCCTAGGGCAGGGGTTCCTTCATTGGTCATTTCGGGAACTGACGCCATTAAAAAAAAAAACCTAGATTCTACTAGGGAAAACAAACATCACACACTAAAAATCTAGTAAGAAAGCAAGCAAACAAAACCTTCTCACAATGAACACACTAGTTGGTGATGAAATCCAATGTCACGAGAACAATGTAAGAAGGGGTTGAGATAGTGCGGGTGGAAAATTTACATTGGCGACCTGCTTAATGGACTTACACCCTGGTGCAAGCTCCCAGACATAATCGTGGTATACCCTCCAAGGAGCCCGAGTGAGTTTGGCCAACATCGATTCTAGGTACCGTAAAGACTTTCCCCTCCACAGTCACCTAGTGTAAAGAAACTAGAGAGATAGGCCACTAAGGTTACCAATTACTACAGTAATGCTTGGGGAAACAATCGACAATCCGATCCACACGCAAAGGCAGGGTATCTAGCCCGAAATCAACTCGAAAGGATTCCACTCATCATTGTGGGTATACCTTCAAGCGACACCAATAATACGGGCAATCTCTACACCAAGACCAACAAAGCAGATTGAGTAACTCTGCTAGTCTCAATGCGACCTCGTGATTGACCCTTGTGTTAGAAGGGATTCCCAGGACAAAGAGTAATAAGTGGATTTTGTCGCTCCCTAAATCAAGATTCTATGTTTGTTTGTAGCTTTGGAAAGTTATCTTTCAAACCTATTCCAAAGCCCTACAACTAATCTAATGTAGGTTTGCTACCAGAAAATATAAAAATTCCTAATCAATTTTTATAAGCGCTGTATTTTTAAGGCTATTGTTACGAAAAAGGAAGATGGTGTGGACAATATGGTGTTTTGACCGACTCGAAAGTTATGCAAAGAGATGAAGATGCAATCTTTTCATTTCGACGAAAGCTATGCTACGAGAAGGAGAAAAAATTTATCATTCCTAGATGCACAATGTCCCAAAATTAAATTAAACTCATCAATATCAATATTCTCAAGAAATTAGGAAAATAGACTGTACACCAATAAATATTTCATGCCCCGCCCCCGGCCGCGAGGGGGAAAATTTTTCAGAATTTAAGACCAAAAAATGCCAAGAATCATGCAATTTCGCTACTTCAAATGCAAGGATGCCCCCAATCTAATGTAAAGCAAGAATTTTTTTTATTTTTTTTCAAGGATACAATAAAAGCAATATTAAATCGATGTGAAACAAAGAAACACAAACAAATTTTCTCTTTTAACATGAACTATTCAATAAAAGAAAAATAATTTCTTTCACTAAACAATTCTAAACAAAAGATATTGCTTTGTAACTGAAAGACACTCAAAGAAAGAGACTAAATCTTCCAAAACAAAACAAAGTAAAGATGACTAAAAGTAGTTTCAAAGCTGTCAAGTAGACTGTAAACAGATCATAATCAAACCCAAAAATTCACCCCAAAACCAAATCCAAGGTCTGGGTAAGGAAAAAAACATCAAAAATAAAACATTTCACAATTTTCGCAGGCTGTAGACTAACATAGTGCGGAAATCCCTGATTTTCACAGTCCATATATGCGTAGGGTGTGGATTTTCCACACTAGTCTAAACAAGTAGGGTGCGGAAATCCTAAGTTGCTAGACTGTCCCTCAAAGTAGGATGAAAAAATCAAACAAAAATGGAAAAAATTAAAAATTAAGAAGATTTTCCAGTGAAGTTTAACAGTCAGAGAGTCAAGCTGGATTTGCCAGTGTCTCAGAAAACATAAACGAAGAAATCAAAAAAAGAAATAAATACAAACTAGGAAAACAATCCATTCCCCAATGGAGTCGCCAATTTTGTTATCGGATAAATCGGTGAATGCAAACATAAACTAATCTCCCTAGATCCACCTGGATCTAGAACAAAACAAGACAGGACATGATGCTTTCCCTAAGTTACAATCACTGAATTTACTACCAAAGAAGGAATGGATGACATACCTTTAGATATCGCCTCCTTATATCTTTGTTGTCCCTACTTCGCTCTGGTTCTCTTGTGAGATCAAATCTGCATTGACACAAACCAACCAAAGTGAAAGAAACAATAATAGATTCAAGGAAAACCTAAACATGTGATCAAGGAGTCATGTAATAAAATGCTAATTATTTTATGGGAAAGAAACATGTCACCATATTATATTAAGTAAAAGTGGAAGAAAGATACAACCAGATGCCTTAATGTTTTCAGGTTCCTTCCAATAGTTCCTTGCTTCCCACACACTTCTTGCTCCAAGGATTCTGAGACCATAGATCTGATAGCTACTCACAATCTATATTGACAAAGCAAAGCTCAAAGCCAATATACAAGCTCCGAAAACTCCAAGCTACAAAACTCAATAACAAGCCAATCTCAAAAGCTAACTTTATCCATGAGAGATCCTCTATGTTTATAAGCTGAAGAGGATAAGGTGAGGAGGTTAGGATGATCCCACTAAATCATGAAAGAGAGTAATATCCAAACTGTTTGGAGGCCACCTCACCATAGAATCTTATCCTTGTAGAAGCATCGAGAAGACGCTCATTTTTCCCACGTACAGGAATTTCCTCACCCTAGCTATAGTGAAACTTGCAGAAACCAGGAATTTTCTCACCCTGGCTATAGTACAGCCTACGGAAACTAGGAATTTTCTCACCCTGGCTATAGTGCAGCCTCCAGAAACTAGGAATTTTCTCACCCTAGCTATAGAGAAACCTGCGGAAACCAGGAATTTACTCACCCTAGCTATAGTGCAGCTTGCAGAAAACAGGAATTTCCTCACCCTGGCTATAGTGGAGCCTGCGGAAACCAGGAATTGCCACACCCTGTGTATATAGAAGCCTGCAAAAATCCTCTTTAATAGGGTTTTTATAGAGGAAAACACAACTTCTTCTCTAGACTCTAAGGAAAAGTTCTTCTCCTTTATTTCTTCAGGAATCAAGGCCACTGACCCCTTTGAAGTCAACAGATAGGTTTACATCATTAACGGTCATAGGGATGATGAAAATAATGTGTAACACCTGTGCATATCCTTTACATACAAATCTATCTTTGTTACTTGTAACCTGTCCATCTTCATTCAATTTATTCCTATATACCCACTTTGTGCCAATCACATTCTTATCCTTTGGTCTTGGAACCAATTCCCAAGTGTCATTTTTCTCTATTTGATCCAATTCTTCATCCATGGCCTTATTCCAAAAATCATCCTTGCTGGCCTCTTCAAAACAGGTTGGTTCAAAACAGATTCTTCTTATAGTCTCAACTCCTACATCTTTGTTTTCGATAATCTAATCTGAAGGATGATTCTTATGTACCTGTATACTAGGTTCCTTTGGAGGCACTTGTTGAACTTTCTCTTCTTCTTCTATCGGATCCTCTTCATCTTCCCCTTCTAATTTTTCATCTTCTTTTTCTTCTTCGTAAAGTTGTTCCATTGATTCATTTTCTTCTTCCTTTAATTCTTGTCTACCCATTTCATCAATTGTTACGTTGATGCTTTCCATGACTTTGTTCAATCTCAGGTTGTAACACTTGTATGCTTTCCTTGTACTTGAGTAACCAACAAGTACTCCTTTATCCACACAAGAGTCAAACTTTCCCATTCTTCCATCTTCTCTTTTAATGTAGCATTTGCTTCCAAAATCTCTGAAGTGCTTCACATGTGTTGGTCTTCCTTTCCATAGCTCGTAGGGAGTTTTGTCAGTGTTGTTTCTAAGCATTACTTTATTTTGAATGTGAACTTTTGTATGCACTCCCTGTGTCCAAAATATATCTATCAATTTGGAATAAATTAGCATTGTTTGAGCCATTTCATGTATTGTCTTGTTTTCTCTTTCAACAACTTTGTTATGTTGAGGTGTCCTATAAACGAAGAATTGTCTTTTTATTCCATGACTGTTGCAGTAGTCCATAAATTATTTTGAAGTGAACTCTCCTCCATTATCGGATATCAAGGATTTGATTTTTGAATCCATTTCATTTTCAACCATTTCCTTGTAGACCTTGAAGTTTTCAAAAGCTTCTGACTTAATCTTGAGAAAGAAAACTGCATTCATTCTTGTATAATCATAAACTAATAACATAAAGTATTTCTCACCTTTTAAAATCTTTGTTGTAGTTGGTCCAACTAGATCAGTATGTACAATTTCCAGTGGTCTTGTCGTTGAATATTCCTTTGATTTGAACCTAGTCTTTGTTTTATTTCCTTGTTGACAATGCTTGCATAAAGTGTTGGTTGGTTTCGTGATCTGGGGAATTTCTCTAACTGTTTCCTTTTTGCTGACTTTGACAAGGTTATCAAAATGTATGTGACCCATTCTTCTGTGCCATAGCCAACTTTCATCTTCCTTTCCTAGAGAACACTTTTCATTTCAAATTTCACTTAATACATATATGTTGCTTGAAGTTCTTGCAGTTGTTGCAATCAATTTTTCTGAGCCTTCTTTTCTTATCTCGGACTTTCATGAATAGAAAGTAAATTTATGACCTTGGTCACACATTTGACTGACACTTAGAAGATTATGTTTCATATATTCTACTAGTAGAACATTTTCTTCCTTGGCATTCTTGTTCCCAATTATGATTGTGCCTTTTCCAATGATTTTAGTTGAATCATCATTTCCGAAGGAGATTGATCCATCTCTTTCCTTTCTTAATATAAGAAACTTGTCTCTATCACTTGTCATGTGTTTTGAACAACCACTATCAAAATACCAACCACGTTTCTTATTCTTATCTTGTAGAGTGAGTGTGCATTCTTCATTGTTGTACTGATTCTACTTTCTTATCCATGTCCTTTTCTAAGATTCTTGTCTGTGATTGTTGTTGTTCTATTGTGGTTCTTTAGGAGGGATTGTCATTCTACAATCTTTGGCCATGTGTCCAAAGTTGTTACATTTGTAACATTCCACTTCAGTGATCAAGGATTCAAACATGTTGTAACTTCTTCTCTGTGTTTCACTAGGCCTTCTTGGATAACCCTTTTGTGTATGACTTTCAAAATTGTTTATGTTCAAGTTGTTAGATCTGCAATTCATAGCTTTATGACCAAAATTATCACATGCATAACATAAACCAAAAAAGATAGTTTGATACATGGGAGTTGAAGATCTTCTGAAGGGAGGTACTCTTATGAATTATTCTTATTCCCAAGGCCTATCTGTCAGTTGTTGATTATGAAATATGAATCTTCTCGGTGGAGAAGTGTCCCTGTAATCTTCCTTGTAGATCTTCCTATCCCCTATGATTTTTTTGCATAGGTTTTTGGATATGTTTCTTACTCTGTTGTTTTGGAGCTTGATCCATTTTCTATCTGATTGTATCCAATTCTAGTCTTGTCATGATGAGGTTTTTGACTGTTGATAATGTCATCCAAAACGTTTGAGCTATTCGGCATATTTTTCTTTTGAAGATCCTTTCATGTGACAATCTCCAAATTTCCAATGATCCTATCTTTTTCTTCTAGTTGTTCTTTGATTGCTTCTTCAATTATTTTATCTTGTTCTATTTCAACCTTCAAATTTGTGATCATTTTTTATAGTTCTTGAGTGTCTTCTATTTTTTCTAGTACCTTTTGTAGTTCCTTGTTTTTCTTCTTTTCTCTTCTGATAACTTCTATGACACAGATCAATTATTCTCAGTAGTCAACTTCTGCCTCTTCAATTTCTTCTTCGACTTCTTCATATTCTTATTTGACTTCTTCATATTATTCTTCGAATTCTTCTTTCTCAGAGTCTTCTACTTCCATGAATATAACTCTTTATGTCTCACTATCACTGACTTCATCTTCATCTGATGATGATATGTCTTCTTGGGTGCATAATATTTTCTTGAAAAAATTCTTTATGGTTCTTTTTCCTTTATATGTTTGTTTTCTTTTTGAGTAACCTTCATCATTTCTCTTTTTCTTATGAGGGCATTTGTTAGAAAAATGACCAATACCATCACAATTAAAAAAAATTAAAGGAAGCTTACCTCTATACCTTATGTTGATTCCCTTGTTTAATCTTCTGACAAAGCTAGCCACTTCTTCATCATCTTCCAAGACATCACTGTTGCGGCTATGTTATTTTTCTTTTTTCTTTCCCTTTTTCTTTGACCTTTTGGATGATTTGAAAGTTGCTTCTTTTATATATGGATTTTCTTGTTGAGTTCTCATTTCATATGCTGTGAATATTCCATGTAGTTCGTCCGTGCTTATTGAGTTCAGATCTTCTCTTTCTTCTAGTGTTGATATCTTAGGGTCAAATCTCATAGGAAGAGATCATAGTACCTTTTGAACAATTATAGATTCTTTGATTTCTTCTCCCAATCCTATGATTGCATTTATTGTTTCATCAACTCATAAAAAGTAAGCTGCAATATTCTAATCTCCCTTCATCTTAAGTTGTTCGAACTGACCTCTGTAAGTTTGAATCTTTGTTGCTTTGACTTTTGAATCTCCTTCATAAATATTTTGATGTTTGTCCCAAATATCTTTAGCGGATTTACAATGTGCAATTTTGGTGAATATCATTTCACTAAGACCATTCAGAAGTGCATTTGTGGCTTTGGAATTATTCTGACTGAGTTTCACTGTTTTTTCACTTGTTTGTGAAATTGTTGGTGCTATGTATCCATCTACAATTGATTTCCAAATTTCAAATACCTCTACCTATATATATGTCTTCATCCTTATGCTCCAAAATACATACTTTAGTCCATTAAACTATGGTATTCCATTTTTATACAAGTTGTTTCTCTCCATGATCTACCTTTCAGTGGCTAAGTTGATTTCTAAAGAAACCTGCTTTGAAACAAATTGTTGGATTACTGAGAGGTGGGGTGAATCAGTAATAGAGCAATTGAATCCTTTTTTTCCAAAAATACAAGTGTTATATCAATGTAGCATTATTATCCAATAGTTACAGAGTAAATAAACAATGAAAAAATGAGCAATCACACATATATACACAATACATCAGTGTTTTTACGTGGAAACCCAAAGCGGGAGAAAACCACATAATGCTTTTTCTTATATGTCTTGAAGAATTACATTCATTGGAAGCAACAACTTCCTTTGTTTTCTAGATGCAACTCTAAGGAGGCTCTGACCCCCTAGTTTCTCAGTCTACAATCTGAGGGAAGCTCCAACTCCCCAATTCCCTGGCTACAAATAGAAGGAGGCTACAACCTCCTATGTTTTTCGGCTACAACTGGAAGGTGGATACAACCAATCGTCCTTGCCCCATCCAACCACCCTGACGTAGCAGTAGAATGATGAAACCACTGCCAAACTATCATTGTGAGATATACCACTGTACAATTGTATCAACCTTTACCACTGACCTGCATCCAACCTATACAACTGCCCTGAAATCAATATTTACCTGAACTGAACATGTATCAACAAAAATACAATAGGTACGCGACCTGTAGTGATAAAAAATGTGTATGTACATGCCCTATCTGTTTTGTAACCCGCATATGTATGCGACCAAACTATTATGCAACCTGCATATGCCTTCTGAAAAAATAGGTTTTTCTTTATTCTAAAAACTTTTGACCCTATGTAACTTCTTTCACGTAGATCTGTAACTTGTCACTGTATCCCACTATTAAATTTGAACGCTTTTGCGACGAAGTAGAGATGAAGTTCATCGGCATAGGGTCGTTTTTGCGACCAATATGTTATTTGTTTTCGTCGAAATCCATTTGTCAGTCTAGAATCCACACATGGATCTTCGTCGGTCTAGCAACCTAGAGAAGAACCCTATTCACAATAGGGAAAAGTTCGGCTACCGACGAATATTAGTCAGTCGAACGACTAATATTATTTGCAAGAGTGACCAAGACAACCCTGGAAAACTTAGTCAATAAACCACTCTGAGTCGGTAGAACGACGAATATTAGTCGCTAGAGTGACCAAACCTGAAGGTAAAAAGGTCAAACGAAGGAGGATCAGTTAGTCGCTAGAGTGACCAAGTGACCTAGTTTATGACCAAATGGCTATACAAGCGACTAACATGTTAGTCACTAGAGTGACCAATGTTGGTGTTTGCGACCAAATGGAAATGCAAGCGATGAACATGTTAGTCGCTTGAGTGACCAATGTTGGGGTTTTTTTTTTTTTAAATTATGCCATTCACACAAGTTCACACAGGAATAGAGAAGAGCAGTGAGTGTGTGAGGAGAGGATGATTGTATTCCTAATAAGGCTATTGTAGTTCTCCCTTGAATAAGAAGAAGATCGATAATCATTGCCCGTGGTTTTTTCTCGATTTGGGTTTCCACATAAATCATTGTGTCAAGTGTATGAATGATGTGATTGGTTTAATGTGTGTTTCATCTTGCTTATTTTATGCTCTCTTATATGCTATGTTTTGATTCTGCTGCCCAACAAAGGAAATGGTGTTTCTAGTGGGATTATGGCGATTGTGCAGAATGCAGTGAATCAAACAGTAGCAACTCGGGGTATGTTGCTCAACGACACACAAAATATCCCTTGGATTGCTCAGTTGCACACAAGATTGCTTTGCTCTCACACACAAATTTCAATCGGAAGTTCAATCATATTCAGAAACTCTAGCTGTATGTGGTCTCCTCGAATGGAATTGGTTTCTTTCACTTTGGTTTTGGCAAGAAGAAGTTAAAAACATCAAAGAATATTTCAAATTGTTGTTCTCGTCTTGGACAGTGTATTTTGCAGCCTTTAAGATCTTGAATTTTGAAAAGTACCATCAAATTTAGTACCTGGGTGTTGTATCATCATGTTAAAATATGAAGAAAATGTGGACAATTGTTGCACATTAAAAGTGTTTTCCAATAAGAAACTTGTTGTTGCAATAGGACGCTGGAAGGGAAGGACATTTTTTTATGGTTTCACAAATATTATGTCACACACTCAAATCCAATTTGTCAAGAGGCATGGTTGGTTCATTACAGGGCGTCATTGAGGAGAAACGTCATCCAAGAGTGCCAAATCATAGTTGAACAACAATTATCAGAATGTCAAACAACGCCCAAGTGCTAGTCTAAAGCAGTGAAACAAATAATGCCAAGGGAGTCAGCTCATACAATTTCAATTTTAAAACCAATAAAATTAGCAACCCACTGAGGGAATTCACAAATTCTCGGGCAATTGCAATTTTTAAATCAATTAAAGGATCGCGATTAAATTTAGAACACCAAATTTGTTCTTGAAGTCATTTTCAAGCGTAGATGTTGATGAGATTACCAATTTTGTTTTGGGAGCTAACATTGACTGAAAAAGGTAGATTGTATGGAAGGGCCTTCTATTAAGGAAATCCTTATTGCAACAGGGATTCAATGTTTTATAAATATGGATATGGAGTGACTGATACTGATGGTATGAACCCTCTATCATTTCATCAGCTAACAGGCTGACCTGTGCCACCAATTTTGAAGGAAACGACTATAATTAGAAATGAAGACAGTTACTTTTGGGTGAAAAACATAAATAATGGCTTTAATGGCTTCATCAATCTAATAAATTCTTAATCATATGTATTGATGCTTTATTACTTGAATTAATTGTTGATCACTCCATAAACAATGTGTGAATAATGGTAACTAATAATGAGAAGTTATGGACGCAGAAGATTCACCAACCCTCCACCATAGTAACAAATCTAAAACATATTTTCCATGAATGAGAAATGAGTGTGAATCATCAACCTATAATATCACTATGGATATCGACAATGTTGGCCAAATGCAGTAGCAAGGAAAGTGTTAAGAAATAAGCAATAGATTTCACAAAGTGTGGGTTATTGTAGAAGTGAAAATCAACTGTGGAGTTCA
>ML797259.1:6360-46718 GCA_009831015.1 Picea engelmannii | reverse complement strand
TAGAAAGAAGGATAGTTCTCCAAGTAATGACATTTCAAATTCATTATGCATATTCTTTGCAAATTTCTGGCTTAACCTATCATCATCACTACCAAAAATAATATAATCAACATAAACTTCAATTAATAAAATACTATCTTGACTTACCTTGATGTAGAAGTTTTTCTCTACACTTCCTTTTCTGAACCCTGCCTACTGTAGATATTTATCCTATCTATAGTACCATGCTCTAGGAGTTTGTTTTAGACCATACAAAGCCTTCTTTAATTTACACACATAATATGCATTCTCTGACAACTGAAATCCTTCTGGTTGTTCAATGTAGACTTGTTCTTCAAGTTCCCCATCCAGAAAAAATGATTTTATGTCCATCTGATACACTTTCTTTTCAATGTCTCTTCAAAGTCAATTCCTTCAACCTTTGCATATCCTTTACATACCATTCTAGCTTTGTTCCTTGTAACATGTCCATCTTCATTCAATTTATTCCTGTATACCCACTTTGTGTCGATGACATTCTTATCCTTTGGTCTTGGAACCAATTCCCAAGTGTCATTTTTTTCTATTTGATCCAATTCTTCATCCATGGCCTTATTCCAAAAATCATCCTTGCTAGCCTCTTCAAAACAGGTTGGTTCAATCATAGATGAGACTGATAGGTGCATTTTTTCTGGTGAACGCATTCTTCTTCTAGTCTCAATTCATGCATCTGTGTTTCCGATAATCTGATCTGAAGGATGATTCTTCTATACTCTTCTGTTGGATGTCTTTGGAGGAACTTGTTGAACTTTCTCTTCTTCAATTGTCAGATCCTCTTCATATTCTCCTTCTACTTTTTCATCTTTTTTTTCTTCTTTGTAAAGTTGTTCCATTGATTCATTTTCTTCTTCCTTTAATTATTTTCTACCTGTTTCATCAATTGTTACATTGATTCTTTCCATGACTTTGTTCAATATTAGGTTGTAACACTTGTATGCTTTATTTGTACTTGAGTAACCAAAAAATAATCATTTGTCCACACGAGATTCAAACTTTCTCATTCTTCCATATTCTCTTTTAATGTAGCATTTGCTTCCAAAAACTTTGAAGTGCTTCACATTTGTTGGTCTTCCTTTCCATAGCTCGTAGGGAGTTTTGTCAGTGTTGTTTCTAAGTATTACTTTGTTTTGAATGTGAACTGTTGCATGCACTTCCTGTGTCCAAAATATAATAAAAATATTTATCCCCTTAAGACCCCCTCTCTCGTGGAATCATAGTCTCCTATAACTATTGTCCTTTTCCGCCTTGCAGTCAACTATGTATTTTATTATTAATAATTATTAAAGTATTACATTTCCTAGGTACTCTATCCTCTTTTAATTGTATGGGTGCCCCCTCCTTTCATAAAATAAAAAAAAATACATTATTTAATATGGGGTCTGAAAATTGATGTATTACATTCCCCTCCCCCTTATTTTGGCACCGTCCTTAGTGCATATACAAAACAAAAATCAAAATTTCAAAATTCTTCAAAAATCCATGTGTACTCTATGTGCATGGTATTTGCATGCTCCCAAGTATCATCTTCAGGACCGTAGTATGTCTCATGTACTTTTACCAATTCTATGACTCAATTCCAAAGCATTTTTACTTTTTTGTCCAATATGCACAACGACTGGTCCTGGAAGTCTCCTTCTGGCTCTACTTGGATCAAATTCCAATAAATAACATGGTTAGGATCATGTACACATTTTTTCAGCAAAGAGACATGAAATACATTATGCACATTCATGGAAGTAGGCAATGCAAGCATGTATGCAAGTGGCTCTATTCTCTCTAGTATCTGAAATGGACCACAAAATTTGGTTGTTATATTTGTACAACTTCCCAACTTCAAGGAGCTCTTCTTGGGCTTCACTTTATAAATCACATGTTATCCCACTTTAAATTCTCTAGTTGTCATGTTCTTATCTGCATAACTCTTCTGTCTATCTTGTGTTTCCTTCAAATTATGCTTAATTTAAACCATCTTATCTTCCATATCCTTTATAAATTCTTGACCAAGTACTACTCTTTCTACTGGGTTGTCCCAACTCATTGGAGTATTTATTTTCTACCATACAAATATTCAAATGGGCTCATCTTCAATGAAGCTTGATACCCATTATTATAGTAAAACTCAACCAAATGCAGGTAATCTTCCCACTTAGATAGATTATCCATCACATACATTCTCAACATGTCCTCAATCACTTGGTTGACTCTCTCTATATTCCCATCTGACTGTGGATGGTATGTTGTTATAAAGTTCATATTTGTACCAAATCCTTTACATAATCCTCTCCATAAATTTGAAGTAAACTTTGTGTCTATGTCTGAAACGATTTCTTTAGGTATTTCATGCAACCTAGAAATTTCCCTCATGTAAATTTATGCAATATTAGATGATGCATGAGTCATTTTCACAAGAAAAAAATGAGCAACATTTGTCAATTTATCAACCACTACCATTATTGATAATGTTTCCTTTTTGTCCTAGGAAACTTAGTTATAAAATCAATGGTTACCACTTCCCATTTCTTCTTTAGAATTGACAATGGTTGTAGAAAACCCATTGGGTATCTATGCTCAGCCTTCACTCTCTGACATTCCATACATCTAGAAATATAACCAACAACATTTTTCTTCATTCTTGGCCGAAAGAATTGGCTTCTTATTTCTACAATTGTTTTCTGGTAACCAGAATGTCCAACATATGGAACATTATGCATTTCTTTTAACACCAAATTCCTAAGTTCTTTGGAACTAGGAACATAAATTATATTCTTATGCATAAGTAATCCATCTTCCTTGATCTCATACTCTTCAATTTTCTGATGTACATTTTTTTACTGTAAACACTTTTTTACTCATAGGTAATGTTGATCTGTAACAACAACATCTAAAAAAATTATCTTCAAATCTGACTAATGCATACTAACGATTTTGTTGGATTACTGAGAAGGGGGGTGAATTAGTAATAGAGCAATTGAATCCTTTTTCTCCAAAAATTAAAGTGTTATATCAATGTAGCATCATTATCCAATAGTTACAAAGTAAATAAACAATGAACAAATGAGAAATCACACACATATACACAGTACACCAATATTTTTACGTGAAAACCTAAATAGGGAGAAAACCATAGAATGATTTTTCTTATATGTCTTGAAGAATTACATTAATTGGAAGAACCAACTTTCTTTGTTTTCCAGCTGCAACTGAAAGGAGGCTCTGACCCCCTAATTTCTCAGGCTACAACCTGAGGGAATCTCCAACTCCCCAATTCTTTGGCTACAACCAGAAGGAGGTTGCAACCCCTATGCTCTTTGGCTACAACCGAAAGGTGGATAAAACCACATTTCCTTGCCTTGTCCAACTACCTTGACGTAGAATTAGAATGATGAAACCACTGTCAAACTATCACTTTGAGATATACCATTGTACAATTGTATCAACCTGTACCACTGACCTGCATCCAACCTGTACAACTGCCCTGAAAACAATATGTACTTGAACTAAACATGTATCAACAAAAATACATAGGTAGATGACATGTAGTGATGTAGCATGCATATGTACATGCCCCATCTATTCTTCAACTTGCGTATGTACACGACCAAACTGTTATGGAACCTGCGTATGCATTCTGAAAAACTAGGGTTTTCTTTCTTCTAAAAACTTCTGACCATGTGTAACTTATTTCACATAGATCTATAACATGTCATTGTATCCAGACTGTATCTATACCCTATGCATGCATCCTCATACATATCTCTCTCTAGTCATGTTTCATAAGTGTGTGTAATCATGAATAAGTATAATATCCCTCACATGATCTAGACTTCAAACCCTTTCTAATAATCAGCCTCTCAATACATCAACCAATACAAGCTCTCAACCATATACCACAAAAAAAAACCTTAGTCATATGCCAAGAAATACAAGTTGTTCCTTAACAAGAAGTATCAATGATACATATACCAACATTGTATTTATGTAGATATGAATTATACAGAAGATCTCATGCAACCACTAGTCTCTCTAGGGAGAATTCTCAAATATCCATAACCATTTCTCATGCATACAACAAAATCCAACTATTCATAGAAATAAGACATAGCATTTTAACCAATGGATAGATATGATGTATCTGAGCACCGAGACCTTCCTGGGAGCTTGATCTCACAATATAGAACCTCTGCATCTTCATCTCTTCAAGTTTCCATGGATTTACCAATATGTACGCACCCTAATAAATTGTTAGCCTACGTACGTGCACACCCTAATACACTGTCATCCGGCGACTGTACGCGCCCTAATACACTGTTAGCCTGTGTACACCTCATAAACTAGGGTTTTTTGTATTCAGTGTAATTCTAAAAATTTTGCCATCGACCCTTCGTACTACCTCAAACCTTCGCAACTTTAGATGTATCAATGAGTACTTGCAATAAGCCTCACATGACAAAATTTATTCAATGTGTTTAAGTGTGATTAAATGAGAGAGATTTGCCTCTTATTTATACTTTCATGTAGCATTACACTTTCCTTATTTTAGGGAGTTCTCCATTTACTTTATTATTTAAATAATTTATTTTGCAAACACTTGACTTTTGGGGGCTTCTATATGAGTCATGAGGGTTCTCCAACTTCATATGGCCATAACTCTCTAACCGTGAGGAGTTATGTGACGTTCCACAGACCACTGAAAATGGCATGACAAGCACTATCCATCTAGGATAGTTTCACTGAAAAAATCAATGACCTTCATCGCATTATTACATAATTAAGCATGGGTTATCTAACCATACTTCTAGGATAAATCAATCTACAAAGGGTCTTTCCCTGAGGGATTTCACCTAATGGGACCACTTTGGAGTTCACCCATCTGTACTTGTTATCAACCATGATAAGCCAATAATGAGTCATATTTACATCAAACAAAATTGGGTCCATTACCTAAAAATTTGTGCTACTGGACTTTCTTCAAGAGTTTTCATCAATGACAACCAACCTTAATCAACCATCTCCCCCTTTGACATTGATGGCAACACTTTGATGCAATAATGAAATCATGTCATGCATATCACACATGCTCCCCCTAGAACCATGCCTCTTTTCTATGCATTTCTGTGACCATTTCTCCCCTGGAATCGTGCCTCTGTCCTCTGCATCTGATAAATATCTCGCCCTTTTTCATAAATGGCAAAGGTATCTTTCCATACGGGGCTTCTCCCTCTAACTGAACTGTCCTCTTTATGGTGATTCCTCATGTACATCTAAGACATATAAGATAATCATTCAAAAGCATTCATTTTGGAGGAGAAATAACTTTGAGTCTCTGGCGAAGATACTCAAACACTTGTCGTGGAAGAGGTTTTGTAAATATGTCTTCCACTTGTTATTTTTTTCCCACATATTCAACTCTGATGTTATTTTCCGCAACTTGTTCCCATAGAAAGTGATACTTTATTGGAATTTTCTTCTTCTTGGAGTGCATCACCGGGTTCTTTGAGATACTATTGGTTCTTGTATTATCAAAACATATTGTAATCGCCTCATCATACTCAACCTGTATATATGTCAGAGTCTATTTCATCCATAGGACCTATGTACAATATCTTGTTTCTGTAATATACTCTACCTCGACTATAGATAGAGCTAATGTTGATTGTTTCTTTCTTATCCATGATACTAAACACTCACCCAAGTAGAACATTGCTCGACTGGTGCTTCGTCGTCCATCAATACAACCTTCCCAATTTTCATCTGTGTAGGAAATAAGAGATAGATCCTTTCCTTTTGGATACCATAATCCAAACTCTTATGTTCCTTCGAGATATCTGAAAATCCTCTTCAATGCTAATACATGTGATTCCTTTGCTACTGCTTGAAATCATGCCACCTGTCCAACTTCCTGCATTACATCTACTCAGGATGTTGTCACATATAGTAAGCTACCAATAATTGACCTATATTTCTTCTAATCTGTAGACTTTGAATCATCATCTTTGCTCAACTTGCAACTAGTTTTCATGGGAGTGATAACTGGTTTGAAATCTTCCATTTATCACCTCTTTAGCATTTCTCTGATATACTTGGTTTGAGAAATAAAAAATTATTGGTTTCTTTGATGTATCTCAAGTCCCAGAAAGAAGTATAGTTCTCCAAGTAATGACATTTCAAATTCATTATGAATATCCTTTGCAAATTCCTGGCTCAACTTCTCATCATCACTACCAAAAATAATATTATCAACATAAACTTCAATTAATAAAATATTATCTTGACTTACCTTGATGAGAGGTTATTGTCTACACTTCCTTTTTTGAACCCTGCCTGCTGTAGATATTTATCCAGTCTAGATTACCATGCTCTAGGAGCTTGTTTTACACCATACAAGGCCTTCTTTAATTTACACGCATAATCTGCGTTCTCTGACAACTAAAATCCTTTTGGTTGTTCACTATAGAATTCTTCTTCAATTTCCCCATTCATAAAAGATGATTTTATGTCCATCTGATACACTTTAATATTTTTGGAGTGTGCATAAGATAAAAGCAATCAGATTGCTTCCATTCTGGCAACTGGGGAAAATGTCTTTTCAAAGTCGATTCCTTCAACCTATGCATATCCTTTACATACCAATCTAGATTTGTTCCTTGTAACCTGTCCATCTTCATTCAATTTATTCCTTTATACCCACTTTGTGCCAATTACATTCTTATCCTTTGGTCTTGGAACCAATTCCCAAGTGTCATTTTTCTCTATTTGATCCAATTCTTCATCCATGGCCCTATTCCAAAAATCATCCTTGCTGGCCTCTTCAAAATAGGTTGGTTCAAATGTAGATGAGAGTGATAGGTGCATTTCATGGATGATTTTAGGGGCTAAATTTCGCTCATGGGCTAATTTTCCATGGTTTTTGCAAAAAAAAGATTCGTTATTCTAAAAATGATTCGCCCAAATTCTATAGGATAAAATTATTTTACCTTAAAAATCACCAAAAATTTATACAAACTATATAGAATCCCTAAAAATTTGAATATTTTTACAAAAATATCACCAAACATTTATAGTTGGCATATGAAGGATTACTAAGATTCGCCAAGGTTTCTACATTTAAAAATAAATTTCCATCCTTAAAATCATCCCTGGTGCATTTGTTCTGGTGAACGTATTCTTCTTCTAGTCTCAAGTCCTGCATCTTTGTTTCTGATAACCTGATCTGAAGGATGATTCTTCTGTACTCATATTGTAGAAGTCCTGCAGAAACCCCAATAGATCTAGAATTCTAGTTAAATTGAACACATACAATTTGTTGATACTCAAGAGATGAGAGAAAGTTTTTGCTCCATAAATCAAAGAATCATATTAATCAAAAATGAATATACATGAGCAACCATCCTCAAAAATAAGAGAGGAGGTGAATATATAGAATTTCCAACATAGAAATTCTAGTAAAAAAAAGCTAGAAATAGCTAAAATAGGTGTCATAAGCTAAGGGAGACCACATAGTTCGACCTAGACCACTAAAGATACATGTCACACACTCATCAATTTCCAAAAGATTCAAGTAATGTGCATTAGCTCACTTAAGCTCACTTAACTGACAAGAGAAGCAGTTCCAACTCACTTAACTGACCCGAAATAGTAGTTACTAATAATAGTAACGGAAAAAATCATTAATTAAGGAATAAATCTCTCACTCAAAGAGGAGGTGCGCATTCCCCAATAATAGATGATTTTTTTCATGGGGGAGTTGGAATAAATCATGAATAAATCAAGAAAATCAAGAACCGGGAGTTGAGTCTTGATCTAAAAATAGCAGTTTTCCCTAAAATCTAGGGATGAGGCGCACTTCTTCTCTATGTGGCCAAATTAGGTGAAATAAAGTGTAAATGAATGTATTAACCAAGATCTAGGAGTCTAATCTAGGTATAAACTAATGTAAGTTAGGGTTATGCTCCAACACCCCCCCTTAAGCCTAATTGTAATGACAAAAAAAATTGAGTCCCGACAACTTGGTCATTTTAGGTACTCATTACATAAAAGAACTCTTCATGAAAAGAGGAAAGAGGGAAACCCCCCCCCAAAAAAAAGAGGAAAAAAATGTTGAGTTTCCAAAAGTGACCTACTTAGTTGTCTCCACCACTCCAAGCATAGCTCTCATTTCTAGAAATTTCTTTTCAGTGAAGGACTTGGTGAAGATGTCTGCAACCTGTTGCTCTGTGGGGCAGTACTGCAATGAAATGACTCTGTCACAGATCAGCTTGCGGATGTAATGCATATGAATCTTGATGTGCTTGGTCCTATTCCTCTGAATTGGATCAATAGATATCTGAATGGACCCCTGATTGTCACAAAATATGGGAGTCAAAAGTGGATACTGAATACCAAACTCGAAGAGAATCCCCCGCAACCAAACAGCCTGTGTAGCTGCATTCACTGCACCTCTATACTCTGACTCTGTTGTCGATAAAGCAATTGTGGATTGCTTCTTGCTAGACCAATATAATGGCCCTTAACCAAAGCTAAAAACATAACCAGAGGTGGACTTGCGGTCTATACCATCACCAGCCCAATCAGAATCTGTGTACCCAATTAGTGAAAGTGGGCAATCTATAGCATAAAAGATACCAAAACTAGGAGTACCTTTCACATATCTAAGGATTCTCTTTGCAGCTTTCCAGTGAAGCTCATGAGGCTCCTACATATATCTAGAACAAAATCCTACTACAAAAGAGATATCAGGTCAGGTGTGAGTAAGATACAACAAACTCCCAACCAACTGCCAATACAGTGTACTGTCCACCAAAGGTGTAGTACCCGCATCCTCAAATCTGACCCCTAAAAGAAAGGGAGATGTTGTTGGCTTGCATTTTTTCATATGAAAGCGAACAAGTAGATCTGATGCATACTTAGACTATTCCATATTGATCCCTGAAGTAGACTGAGAAACTTCAAGACCAAGAAAGTAGTGTAATAGTCCCAAATCTGTCATGGAAAATAGATCGTGCAATGTTGATTTTGCTGAATCAATAGCTAAAGTAAGGTTCCCTGTCATCAGTAATTCATCTACATAAAGTACTATCAGAAAAAGGGAATCATCATGTTGCATAAAATAAACATGCGAATCAGATTTGCATCGAATGAATCCAATGGAAAGCAGGAAAGAATCCATCTTTGCATACCAGGCTCTGGGAGCCTGTTTTAGGCCATACAAAGATTTGTTTAATCTGCAAATGAGGGAAGAGTTATGAATGTATCCCTGTGGCTTCTCCATATAGATATACTCCTTGAGATATCCATAAAGATATGCACTCTTCACATCCATGTGGTGAACTTCCCATCTGCGAGAAGCGGCAATGGCCAAAACTAGTCGAATGGAGTCCATTTTTGCAACAGGTGCAAATGTCTCTGTGTAGTCTATGCCATGTACCTGTGAGTATCCTTTTGTGACAAGTCTAGATTTTTACATTCTAATCTCACCATTTGCAGAAATTTTTGTTCGATATATCCATCGGCATCAAACAAGCTTTCTTCCTTTCGGAAGTGGAACCAAGTCCCATGTGTTGTTGTCCATAAGAACAAAGTACTCTTCATCCATGGCATCCTCCCAGAGTGGGTTTCCAGAAGCCTCAGAGTGTGATTGTGGATATGAACCAAGTGACATATAGAAATGTATGGGAAGCAAATTTTCTGTGGCAGCCAGGGCTTGAGGAGCCCCAAAAAACTATGATCTAGTCCTTCTTGTATCCGTAGGATCACCGACTAGTTCACCCGCATCTTGCAGGGTTTTCTCTGCCCAAGTTGGAAACTGAGTTGGAGAAGCCATGACATGCTGATCATCCTCTATATCAGACCCAAAATTCTTCTCTGATGGCTCCTCTGAAGTGCTCGAATAATTTTTTGATTCCTCCTCATCAGTGACAACAAGCGGTTCCTCAACAGGGTCTTCTGAAAAATCATACAGTGATTCTTCTTCAAACTTCACACTTCGAGCTAGAATGAAATTTTCAGTGTGAGAGTCCAGAAATATATATCCTTTGACACCTTCAGGATATCCAAAAAATATGCATTCAACACTTTGAGGCTCCAAATCCTTCCTCTTATCTGTCAGAATGTAAGCCCATGCTCGTGAACCAAAAATACGAAAGTGCGACACTTTCGGTTTCTTACCGGTCCAACAATCAAAAGGAGTGGTTCCTTTGAGTTATTTATGAGGAAATCGATTATGAATGTATGCTAGACAATTAATAGCTTCATCCCAAAGCTTGGGAGCTAATGATTTCGACTGTAGCATACAATTGGCCATCTCTTTTAAGGACTGGTTTTTCCTCTCCGCAACACCCTTCTGTTGTGGTGTATATGGCACTGTGTGTTGTAGTTGTATACCTGCATCAATACAAAGTTGCTTCACATATTTGTTGACATACTCCCCCCCATTATCAGTATGGAGTATCTTAATCTTACACCCAGACTCATTCTCAGCAAGTGCTTTAAATTCTATAAGGCATTCAAATACTTCTGATTTTAATTTCAAAAAAAATACCCAAGCAAAGCGAGAGAAATCATCTATGAAGGTGAGTACATATTGAGCCTTACTGATTGAAGGCTACGGGAATGTGCCCCTGATGTCACTATGAATCATCCCAAGAGGTGAAAAATCTCTCTGTGCCTTCCCTTTGTCAAACTTTTTCTCTGGATGCTTACCAAGAATTCATCCTTGACATACACTGCTTGTGAATTTAATAGTTGGCAATCCTTCTACCATGTTTTCCTTGTTGAGTTGATGCAAGTACTTATAGTTTAGATGGCCAAATATTCCATGCCATAACCTTCTGATATCATTATATTGTGACATAAATACAATGCTAATATATTTAGGAACAAAGTGGGAGAAGAAATACAAACGAGAACCGTGATCTGCAATTACATGTGCAAGTTGTGAGCCTGTGGAAATGTCGGTAATCACTACAGAGTCTGGAGTGAACTCCACCTTCCTTCCAAATCTGGAATGAGTGATCTGATATATTGAGAGAATATTTGCGGACAGCGAGGGAAAATAAATCACATTTGTGAAGCAACCCCCTTCAAGATCAACAATTCCTTCTCTGCACACCTTTGCGGGTGTGGCATCTCCCAAGTAAATTGGGGATCTGGTGCTTTCTTCGATGGAGGAAAATTCATCTTTTGATGCAGCCATATGGTTTGATGCACCTGAATCAAGGATCCAATATGATGGAGTGGATGTGACAGCCATTAAAGCATGACCATCTCGTGCTCTCCCTCCCGTTCTGTTATCATCTTTCTTCTTTGCATTTTCTGGCACCATGAGATTGTGTTGTTGCAATTGCTTAGCCATCTCATCGATAGTCTTCCTCATGCAATTTTATTTGGGATGAAAATATTTAGAACAGTAGTTGAAAAGTTTTCTTTCCTTTTTCTTCTTACCCTTAGGCTCAAAAGAGTTATCTGAAGATTGTGCGGATCTCTCTTTCTTTGATTCAAGAAATTTACCCGTTCCTTTTTTCTTGTCTTTTGCACTGCTCTTTGAAGCATTAGTAGCCGCAAGTGCTTGGTTCTTGGAATGATTTATGGCACCCATTTGGACTAACTTATCTTTCTTTAAGTCAATTTTGCAATGAAATCATTCAATGGAGGCATTTTCCATTTTTCCTGAGTCAATTTAGATGTTTGAAAAGATGACACGAATACAAAATATTCAGGGCCTAATTTCGAGAGAATTGAAAGGATAAGTTGTTCTTCCTCTTTCATGACTCCACATGCATTAAGTTCAACAAGGAGGGACTTGGTGAAGAATTCTTGTAGGTTTTTGAAATGAATTGGACTTAGGGATATGAGTTCATTCTCCAGTTGATGCACTCTCATTGCATCCTGCTTGCCGAATAGTCCTTCTAATGTGGTCCAAACCACATCAGGAGTAGTGGCTACACTGACATGAAAGAGGAGATCTCTGGAAATTGATATGCATATCATCTCAATTGCTTCATATAATTTATTTAAATACTTTATCTTCTCCGTTGCAGCTGTCGATTCTTTCTCCGTTCCCATTGTTACCCTGTAAAGCCCTTTGCTTCGGAGGAGCAAAGAGATCTCTGTCTTCCATTCAAAGTAATTGAAAGGATTTAGAATTAGTTTTGTGGGATGAGAGAGATGATCCATTGCTTCTTTTTTCACCTCCTGATGATCTATACTTACAAATAAAATCGTGTACAATCCACTAGATTCAATCTAGCTCTAATACCATGTAGAATTCCTGCAGAAACCCCAATAGATCTAGAATTCTAGTTAAATTGAACACATACAATTTGTTGATATTAAAGAGATGAGAGAAAGTTTTTTCTCCATAAATAAAAGAATTATATTAATAAAAAATTAATATACATGAGAAACCATCCTCAAAAAGAAGAGAGGAGGTGAATATATAGAATTTCCAACATAGAAATTCTAGTAAAAAAAAAACTAGAAATAGCTAAAATAGGTGTCATAAGCTAAGGGAGACCACATAGTTCGACATAGTTCGACCTAGACCACTAAAGATACATTTCACAGACTCATCAATGTCCACAAGAGTCAATTGATGCGCATTATCTCACTTAAGCTCACTTAACTGGAAAGAGAAGCAGATCCAACTCACTTAACTGACCCGAAATAATAGTTACTAATAATAGTAATGGTAAAAATCATTAATTAAGGAATAAATATCTCACTCAAAGAGGAGGTGCGCATTCCCCAATAATAGATGAGTTTTTACATGGGGGAGTTGGAATAAATCATGAATAAATCAAGAAAATCAAGAACCGGGAGTTGAGTCTTGATCTAAAAATAGCAGTTTTCCCTAAAATCTAGGGATGAGGCACACTTCTTCTATATGTGGCCAAAATAGGTGAAATAAAGTGTAAATGAATGTATTAACCAAGATCTAGGAGTCTAATCTAGGTATAAACTAATGTAAGTTAGGGTTATGCTCCAACACATATGATGGGTGTCTTTATAGGCACTTGTTGAACTTGCTCTTCTTCTTCTATTAGATTCTCTTCATCTTCCTCTTCTACTTTTTCATCTTATGTTTCTTCTTTGTAAAGTTGTTCCATCATTCATTTTCTTATTCCTTTAATTCTTATCTACATGTTTCATCAGTTGTTACGTTGATGTTTTCCATGAATTTTTTCAATCTCAGGTTGTAACACTTGTATTCTTTCCTTGTACTTGAGTAACCAACATGAAGTACTCCTTTGTAGAAACGAGAGCCAAACTTTCCCATTCTGCCATCTTCTATTTTAATGTAGCATTTGCTTCCGAAAACTCTAAAGTGTTTCACATTTGTTGGTCTTCCTTTCCATAGCTCGTAGGGAGTTTTGTCAGTGTTTTTTCTGAACATTACTCTGTTGTGAATGTGAACTATTGTATGCACTTCATGTGTCCAAAATATATCTATCAATTTGGAATCCATTAGCATTGTTCGAGCCATTTCATGTACTGTCCTATTCTTTCTTTCAACAACTCCATTTTTTTGAGGTGTCCTAGCAACGAAGAATTTCCTTTTTATTCCATGATTGTTGTAGTATTTCATAAATTCCTTTGAAGTGAACTCTCCTCCATTATCAGATCTCAAGCATTTGATTTTTGAATCCATTTCATTTTCAACCATTTCTTTGTAGACCTTGAATTTTTCAAAAGCTTCTAACTTATTCTTGAGAAAGAAAACTGCAGTCATTCTTGTATAATCATAAACTAATAACATAAACTATTTCTCACCTTTTAAACCCTTTGTTGTAGTTGGTCCAACTAGATTAGTATGTACAATTTCCAGTGATCTTGTCGTTGAATATTCCTTTGATTTGAACCTGGTCTTGGTTTGCTTTCCTTGTTGACAATGCTTGCATAAAGTGTTGGTTGGTTTCGTGATCTGGGGAATTTCTCTAACTGCTTTCTTTTTGCTGACTTTGACAAGGTTATCAAAATGTATGTGGACCATTCTTCTGTTCCATAGCCAACTTTCATATTCCTTTCCTAGGTAACACTTTTCATTTCCAATTTCACTTAATACATATATGTTGCTTGAAGTTCTTGTAGTTGTTGCAATCAATTATCCTGAACCTTCTTCTCTTATCTCAGAATTTTGTGGATCGAAAGTAACTTTATGAACTTGGTCACACATTTGACTCACACGTAGAATATTATGTTTCATATTTTCTACTGGTAGAAAATTTCCTTCCTTGGTATTCTTGTTCCCAATTCTGGTTGTGCCTTTTCCAATGATTTTAGAGGAATCATCATTTATGAAGGACACTGATCCATATATTTCCTTTATTAATGTAAGAAACATGTCCCTATAACCTATCATGTGTTTTGAACAACCACTGTCAAAATACCAACCACGTTTCTTCTGCTTATCTTGTCGAGCGAATGTGAATTCTTCATTGTTGTATTGATTCTAATTTCTTATCCATGTCCTTTTTTGAGGTTCCTGTCTGTGATTATTGTTTTTTCTGTTGTGGTTCTTTAGGAGGGATTGTCATTCTACAATATTTCGCCATGTGTCCAAAGTTTTTACATTTGTAACATTCCACTTCAGTGCTCAAGGATTCAAACCTATTGTAACTTCTTCTCTGTGTTTGACTAGGCCTTATTGGATAACCCTTTTGTGTATGACTTTCAGATTTGTTTATGTTTCTATTGTTAGCTCTACAATTCACATCTTTATGAGAAAAATTATTACATGCATAACATAAACCAAAAAAGATATTTTTATACATGGGATTTGAAGATATTTTGAAGGGAGGTACTCTTATGCATTCTTCTTCTTCCTGAGGCCTATCTGTCGGTTGTTGATTCTAAAATATGAATCTTCTCGATGGAGGAGTGTCCCTATAATCTTCCTTGTAGATCTTCCTATCCCCTTTGATTTTTTCTGCATAGCTTTTTGGATATGTTTCTTGCTCTGTTGTTTTGGAGCTTGAACCATTTTTTATTTGATTGTATCCAAGTTTGGACTTGTCATGTTGAGGTTTTTTACTGCTGATAATATCATCCAAAAAATTTTAGTTGTTCTGCATATTTTTCTTTTGAATATCCTTTCTTAATGTGACAATATTTGCTTCCAAATTTCCAATGATTCTGTCTATTTCTTCTAGTTGTTCTTTGAGTGTTTCTTCAATTATTTTATCTTCTTCTATTTGAACCTTCAAATTTGTGATCATTTGTTCTAGTTCTTGAGTTTCTTCTTTCTTTTCTAGTTCTGCTTGTAGTTTCTTGTTTTTCTTCTTTTCTCTTTAGATAACTTCTATGACACACATAAATTCTTCTCGATAGTCAACTTCTGCCTCTTCAATTTCTTCTTCGACTTCTTCATATTCTTCTTCGGCTTCTTCATATTCTTCTTTAGAGTCTTCTTTATCATAGTCTTCTACTGCCATGAATATAACTCTTTTTGTCTCATTGTCATTGACTTCATCTTCATCCGATGATGATATGTCTTCTTTGGTGCATAAGCTTTTCTTGAAAACTTTCTTTGTGGTTCTTTTTCCTTTATATGTTTGTTTTCTTTTTTAGTAACATTCATCATTTTTCTTTTTCTTATGAGGACATTTGTTAGAAAAATGACAAATACCATCACAATTAAAACAAATTAAAGGAATCTTACCTCTATACCTGTCGTCAGTTCCCTCGTTTAATCTTATGACCAAGTTTCCCACTTCTTCATCATCTTTCGAGACGTCATTGTTGCTTCTATGTTATTTTATTTTTTTTCTTTCCCTTTTTCTTTGACCTTTTGGATGCTTTGAAAGTTGTTTCTTTTATATATGGATTTTATTATTCAATTATCATTTCATATGTTGTGAAGATTCCATGTAGTTCATCCATTCTTATTGAGTTTAGATCTTCTCTTTCTTCTAGTGTTGATATATTAGGGTCAAATCTCATAGGAAGAGATTGTAGTACCTTTTGAACAATTAAAGATTCTTTGATTTCTTCTCCCAATCCTATGATTGCATTTACTGTTTCATCAACTCGTAAAAAATAAGATGCAATATTCTCATCTTCTTTCATCTTAAGTTGTTCGAACTGACCTTTGTAAGTTTGAATCTTTGTTTCTTTGACTTTTGAATCTCCTTCATAAATATTTCAAAATTTGTCCCAAATCTCTTTAGCAGATTTACAATGTGAAATTTTGGTGAATATCATTTTGCTAAGACCATTCAGAAGTGCATTTGTGGCTTTGGAATTATTCTGACCGAGTTTCACTGCTTTGTCATTTGTTGGCGAAAGTACTAGTGTTGTGTATCCATCTACATTTGATTTCCAAATTTCAAATCCCTGTGCCTGTATATATGTCTTCATCCTTATGCTCCAAAATGCATACTTATGTCCATTAAACTATGGTATTCCATTTTATACAATTTTTTTCTCTCCATGATCTACCTTTCAATGGTTAAACTGATTTCTGAAGGTACCATCTCAGAAACCAATTGTTGAATTACTGAGAGGGGGGGTGAATCAGTAATAGAGAAATTGAATCCTTTTGTTCCAAAAATACAAGTGTTATATCAACGTAGCATTATTATCCAATAGTTATAGAGTAAATAAACAATGAGAAAATGAGCAATCACACACATATACATAGTACACTAGTGTTTTTACGTGGAAACCCAAAGCGAGAGAAAACCACAGAATGCTTTTTCTTATATGTCTTGACGAATTACATTCATTGGAAGCACCAACTTCCTTTGTTTTCCAGTTGCAACTGGAAGGAGGATTTGACCCCCTAGTTTATCAGGCTACAACCTGAGGGAAGCTGCAACTCCCCAATTCTCTGGCTACAACCAGAATGAGGCTACAAACCCCTATGTTCTTCGGCTACAATCAAAAGGTGGCTACAACCAACTGTCATTTCCCCATCCAACCGCCCTGATGTAGAAGTAGAATGATGAAACCACTGTCAAACTATCACTATGAGATATACCACTGTACAATTGTATCAACTTGTACCACTGACCTGCATCCAACCTGTACAACTTCCCTGAAATCAATATGTACATGAACTGAACATGTATCAACAAAAATACAACAGGTACATGACCTATAGTGATGTAGCATGCATATGTACATGCCCTATATGTTCTGAAACCCGCATATGTACATGACCAAACTGCTATGCAACCCGCGTATGCCTTCTGCAAAAGTAGGGTTTTCTTTCTTTTAAAAACTTCTGATCCTGTGTAACTTCTTTCACATAGATCTGTAACCTATCTTGTATCCAGACTGTATCTGTACCATGTGCATGCATCCTCATACATATCTCTCTCTAGTCATGTGCCATAAGTGTGTGTAATCATGAATAACTATAATATCCCTCACATGATCTAGACTTCAAACCCTTTTTGATATTCATCCTCTCAATACATCAACCATTACAAGCTCTCAACCATATACAACAAAAACAACCTTAGCCATATGCCAAGAAATATAAGATGTGCCTTAACACGAAGTATCAATGATAAATATACCAACAGTGCAATTATTTAGATCTGACTTATGCAGAAGATCCCATGTAGCCACTAGTTTCTCTAGGGAGAATTCTCAAATCTCCATAACAATTTCTCATGCATACATCAAAATCCAAATATTCATAGAAATAAGACATACCTTTTGAACCAATGGATAGATCTGATGTATCTGAGCACTGTAGACCTTCCTAGTAGCTTGATCTCACAATCTAGAACCTCGGTATCTTCATCTCTTCAAGTTTCCATGGATTTACCCACATGTACGCACCCTAATACACTATTAGACCCTGTACGTACGCACCCTAATACATTGTCAGCCCACGTACTATACGCACAATAATACATTGTCAGCCTGTGTATGCCTTAGAAACTAGGGTTTTTTGTATTCATTGTAATTTCGAGAATTTCGTCGTCAACCCTTCATACTACCTTAGACCTTCGCAACTTCAGATGTATCAAAGAGTATTTGCAATAAGCATCACACAACAAAAGATATTCAATGTGTTCAAGTGTGATTAAATGAGAGAGATTTCTCTCTTATTTATACTTTCATGTAGCATTACACATTCCTTATTTTAGGAAGTTCTCCATTTACTTTATTATTTAAATAATTTCTTTTGCAAACACTTGACTTTTGGGGGCTTCTATATGACTCGTGAGGGTTCTCCAACTTCATATGGCCATAAATCTCTAACCATGAGGAGTTATGTAACGTTCCACATACCACCAGAAATGGCATGACAAGAACTATCCATATAGGATAGTTTCACTGACAAATTAACTGACTTTCATCTCATTATTCCACAATTAAGCATGGGTTCTCTAACCATATTTCTAGGATAACTCAATCTGCAAAGCGTCTTCCCATGAGGGTTTTCACCATAAGGGGACCACTTTGAAGTTCATCCATTTGTACTTCTTATCAACCATGTCAAGGAAATAATGAGTCATATTTACATCAAACAAACTTGGGTCCATTACCCAAACCTTTGTGCTACCGGACTTTCTTCAAGGGTTGACATCAATGACAACCAACCTTAATCAACAATATCCCCCTTTGGCATTGATGGAAACACTTGGATGGAATACTGAAATCATGTCATGCATATCACTCATGCTCCCCCTGGAACCATGCCTCTGTCCTCTACATTTGTGTGACCATTTCTCCTTTTTGAATCATGCCTCTATCCTCTGCAACTGATAAATCTCTCCCCCTTTGTCATCAATGGAAAAGGCATCTTTCCATCCGAGGTTTCTCCCCCTAACTGAACTTTCCTCTTTATGGTGATTCATCATTTACATATAAGACATACAAGATAAGAATTAAAAATCATTCATTTTGGAGTATAAATAACTCTGAGTCTCTGGCGAAGCTACTAAAAGGATTCTCGTGGATGAGGTTTTGTAAATATGTCTTCCACTTGTTATTTTGTGCCCACATATTCAACTCTGATATTCTTTTCTGCAACCTGTTCACGTAGAAATTGATACTTGATTGGAATGTGCTTCGTCTTGGAGTGCATCACTGGGTTCTTTGAGATACTGATGGCGCTTGTATTATCACAATATATTGGAATGGGCTCATCATACTCAACCTATATATCTATTAGAGTTTGTTTCATCCATAGGACCTGTGTACACCATGTTGCTACTGCAATATACTCTGCCTCGACTGTAGATAGAGATATTAATGATTGTTTCTTGCTTATCCATGATACTAAACAGTCACCCAAGAAGAACGTTGCTCCACTAGTGCTTCGTCGGTCATCAATAGAACCTGCCCAATTTGCATCCATGTAGGAAATAAGAGATAGATCCTTTTCTTTTGGATACCATAATCCAAACTCTTTTGTTTTTTTCAGATATCTGAAAATCCTCTTCACTGCTAATACATGTGATTCCTTTGTTGTTGCTTGAAATCATGCTACCTGTCCAACTGCCTGCATTACATCTGGTCAAGATGTTGTCACATATAGTAGGCTACCAATCATTGACCTTTATTGCCTCTGATCTGTAGACTTTGATTCATCATCATTTCTCAACTTGCAACTAGTTTGCATGGGAGTGATAATTGGTTTTCAATCTTCCATTCCGAACCTCTTTAGCATTTCTCTGATATACTTGGTTTGAGAAATAAAAATTCCTTGGTTTATTTGACATATCTCAACTCCCATAAAGAAGGATAGTTCTCCAAGTAATGACCTTTCAAATTCATTATGCATATCCTTTGCAAATTTCTGGCTTACCCTGTCATCGTCACTACCAAAAATAATATAATCAACATAAAATTCAATTAATAAAATACCATCTTGACTTACCTTGATGTAGAGGTTGTTTTCTGCACTTCCTTTTTTGAACCCTTCCTATTGTAGATATTTATCCAGTCTATAGTACCATGCTCTAGGATCATGTTTTAGACCATACAAGACCTTCTTTAATTTACAAACATAATCTGCGTTCTCTGAAAAATGAAATCCTTCTGGTTGTTCAATGTAGACTTGTTCTTCAAGTTCCCCATTCAGAAAAGATGATTTTATGTCCATCTTATACACTTTCTCTTCAATGTCTCTTCAAATTCGATTCCTTCAACCTGTGCATATCCTTTACATACCAATCTATCTTTGTTCCTTATAACCTGCCCATCTTCATTCAATTTATTCATGTATACCCACTTTGTGTCGATCACATTCTTTTCCTTTGGTCTTGGAACCAATTGCCAAGTGTCATTTTTCTATATTTGATCCAATTCTTCATCCATTGCCTTATTCCAAAAAGCATCCTTGTTGGCCTCTTCAAAATAGGTTGGTTCAATCATATATGAGAGTGCTAGGTGCGTTTGTTCTAGTGAACGCATTCTTCTTCTAGTCTCAACTCCTGCATATTTGTTTCCGATAATTTGATATGAAGTATGATTCTTCTAAACTCATATGTTGGGTGTCTTTGGAGGCACTTGTTGAAATTTCTCTTCTTTTGTCGAATCCTCTTTATCTTCCCCTTCTAATTTTTCATCTTTTTTGTCTTCTTCGTAAATTTGTTCCATTGATTCATTTTTTTCTTCCTTTAATTCTTGTCTACCTGTTTCATCAATTGTTACGTTGATGCTTTCCACAAATTTGTTCAATCTCAAGTTTTAACACTTGTATGCTTTCCTTTTACTTGAGTAACCAACTAGTACTCCTTTGTCCACACGAGAGTCAAACTTTCCCATTATGCCATCTTCTCTTTTAATGTAGAATTTTCTTCCAAAAACTCTGAAGTGCTTCGCATTTGTTGGTCTTCCTTGCCATAGCTCGTAGGGAGTTTTGTCAGTGTTTTTTCTGAGCATTACTCTATTTTTAATGTGAACTGATGTATGCACTTCCTATGTCCAAAATATATCTGTTAATTTGGAATCCATTAGCATTGTTCAAGCCATTTCTTGTACTGTCTTGTTCTTTCTTTCAACAACTCCATTATGTTGAGGTGTCCTAGCAACGAACAATTTCCTTTTTATTCCATGACTACTGTAGTAGTCCATAAATTCCTTTGAAGTGAACTCTCCTCCATATCAAATATCAAGAATTTTATTTTTGAATCCATTTCATTTTCAACCATTTCCTTGTAGACCTTGAAGTTTTCAAAATCTTCTGACTTATTCTTGAGAAAGAAAACTACAGTCATTCTTGTATAATCATCAACTAATAACATAAAATATTTCTCACCTCTTAAACCCTTTGTTGTAGTTGGTCCAACTAGATCAGTATGAACAATTTCCATTGGTCTTTTCATTGAATATTCCTTTGATTTGAACCTAGTCTTTGTTTTCTTTCCTTGTTGACAATGCTTGCATAAAATGTTGGTTGGTTTCGTGATCTGGGGCATTTCTCTAACTGATTCCTTTTTTATGACTTTTACAAGGTTATCAAAATGTATGTGACCCATTCTTCTGTTCCATGGCCAAATTTCATCTTCCTTTCCTCAAAAACACTTTTTATTTCCAATTTCACTTAATACATATATGTTGCTTGAAGTTCTTGTAGTTCTTGCAATCAATTTTATTGAACCTTCTTTTCTTATCTTGGACCTTTGTGAATCGAAAGTAACTTTATGACATTGGTCACACATTTGAATCACACTTAGAAGATTATGTTTCATATCTTCTACTAGTAGAACATTTTCTGCCTTAGTATTCTTGTTCCCAATTCTGACTATGCCTTTTCCAATGATTTTAGTTGAATCAACATTCTCGAAGGAGAATGATCCATATCTATCATTTCTTAATATAATAAACATGTCTCTATCGCTTGCCATGTGTTTTTAACAACCACTATCAACATACCAACTATGTTTCTTCTGCTTAGCTTGTAGAGCGAGTGTGCATTCTTCATTGTTGTACTGATTCTACTTTCTTATCCATGTCCTTTTTTTAGGCTCCTGTCTGTGATTGTTGTTGTTATGTTGTGGTTCTTTAGGAGGGATTTTCATTCTGCAATCTTTGGCCATGTGTCCAAAGTTGTTACATTTGTAACATTCCACTTCAGTGATCAAGGATTCAAACTTGTTGTAACTTATTCTCTGTGTTTCACTAGGCCTTCTTGGATAACCCTTTTGTGTATGACTTTTAGAGTTGTTTATGTTCATGTTGTTAGCTATGCAATTCATAGATTTATGACCAAAATTATTACATTCATAACATAAACCAAAAAAGATAGTTTGATACCTGGGAGTTGAATATCTTCTGAAGGGAGGTACTCTTATGAATTCTTCTTCTTCGTGAGGCCTATCTGTCAGTTGTTGATTATGAAATATGAATCTTATCGGTGGAGGAGTGTCCCTGTAATCTTCCTTTTAGATCTTCCTATCCCCTTTGATTGTTTCTACATAGATCTTTGGATATGTTTCTTGCTCTATTTTTTTGGATCTTGATCCATTTTCTATTTGATTGTATCCAAGACTGGACTTTTCCTGTAGTATCTGGATAATCCCATAAAAGATATGATTTCTTAAACATTCCTAGGTGTTAGCCATCCTCTAATGGCTTCAATCTTCTCTTAATCTACTGCTATAACTTCTTCTTAAATAATATGTCCCAAGTAATGGATCTATTCTTGGTAAAAATAACACTTACTAATATTGGCATAAAGTTGATGTTCCCTCAATACTTGCAACACCAACCTCAAGTGATGTTCATGCTCTACATCTGACTTATAATAAATATGTCATCCAATAACACAATGAAAAACTTATCCAAATAATGTTTGAATATGCCATTCATTAAGAACATAAAAACAACTGGTGCATTGGTCAATCCAATTGGAACCACCACAAATTCATAATGTCCATACCTAGTTCTAAAGGTTGTCTTACTAATGTCTTCTTCCTTTATTCTTACCTAATGGTATCCTAATATCAATTCTATCTTTGAAAATATATTTTCTCCTCTTAGTTGATCAAAGAGGTCATCAATTCTAGTTAGAGGGTATTTTTTCTTTACCTTGGATTTATTCATATTTACAAAGTCAATGCACAACCTCAATGTTCCATCCTTCATTTTGAAAAAGAGTATTGGTTCTCCCCAAGGTGAAACACTTGGGCGTATGTACCCTTTCTTCAACAATTCTTCTAGCTGCAATTCTAATTCTTTTAATTTAGGTGTACTCATTCTTTAAGGTGTTTTTTATACTCGGGAAACTCTTGGTACTAAATCAATAGAGAAATAAATCTCTCTCTTCGACGGAAATCCTATTATTTCTTGGAATACATCTTCAAACTCTTGCAATACTGGAAAATATTCAAGGCTTGGCCCTTTTGTCTTTGTTGGCTCTTCCACATGAGATACATACAATTGACATCCTTTCTTGAAACATCTCTTCAGCTGTAAGGCTGAAATATCCTTATAGAAATGGGTCTTGGAATTCCTTTCACAATGCTTTATTTTCCTTCTTCATCAAGACATGTAAATCTATCATTATGACAATCTAGGACAGCATGGTGTTTTTCCAACCAATCCATTCCAATTAGGATATCATAAGATATTGGCAGAGTGATATTTAGGTAAAAATTAGTATTCACTCCATTAATACTTATTAGACAACCTTTGACCATCTCATTGATCCGTCTTTTGGTTTCAGTGGCTAGATGAACCAAAATTGAATTTTCAAGATTACTTTTCTCCAAATGTAATATGTCCACTATTTTAGGATCAATGTAACAATGACTTGCTCCTGAATGAATTAAAATAGCAACAAGTTTATTAATGATCTTACCTTCCACCTCGATCATATTATATTGGTACTCTATTTGTCGATCTTCTAAAGATGCATATAATCTTCTCATGTCTTCTACTCTTGTATCCTCTTGGATGTTGTGCATAGTCTTCTCTTTATCTCCTTTATGAGAAAAATCCTTATATAGATGATTTTATTTTCACCCCCAACATTGTATTGGTGGTCTTCCTCTTTTTCCAAAGGATTCTTACTTATTGGATTCACTCTTAGTAGATTGTCCTTGTTGATTTTTATTTGGAGTGTTTCTATTGAAAGGAGGTTTGAATCCCTTCTCTGATCAAATTTCTCTTTTTTCTTATCCTTCCAATATTTTTACATGGATTCTCTACCCTTTCCTTGTTCATACAAGTACTTATCCTTCATGTTGGTCCCATACAAAGTACTAGGCTCATCATACTAAATATTTTCTTTATAAAAGGATGGGAGTCCACTCAAAAACCTTTGTATCTTCACTTTTTCATCCTTTATAAATCCTACATACTTCAACAATCCCAAGAACTTATTTTCATATTTTGTCATGATCATGATTCCAAACCTAAGTTCAAATAAATCTTGTGTTTTATTTTCATAGAAGTGATTTGAAAGACACACCTTCTTAAACTATCTCTTGAATTGCTTCCAAGTGATCCTACTCTCATTAATGTACTCGATTTTCTTTAGTTTATCCCACCACATAACATCTTTTCCATGCAAATGGTATGTGGAAATTTTGGCTTCCAGGTTATATGAGTATTTGTGCAACTGAAAGTACTTTTTGATTCCCAAAAACTAGGCTTTAGCATCATCTTCCCTTTCTCTTTCACCATCAAAGGATGGTGGATTAATCTTCCTTATCTCTCCTTGCAAATGTTCCAATTCAAGTCTTCTTTTTTGGTGTCTGACAGAAGATACATATGGACTTCTTATGGAGTCTTATCATGCATAAACTTTCCTTGATGAGTAAGGAGGTGAGTGATTTTTGTGATTTATCCTAGCACTTCTTGAATGACCAACTCTCTTGTAGTCATTTCTTCTTTCATAATGTTTCCCCTCTTCCTCCTGCCTTGAGTCTGAATCCTGATCCATTCTTTGCTTTCCTATGAAACTAATTTAGGCTTTGCATAACTTGAGAATTTATTTGATTTTTTCTCTCATCAACCTCTCATTTCCTTCTTTGTAACTCTGCACTTCTATTTTCAGGCTTATCATAGTCTCTATTATTATTTCTTGTTCCCCTATGCTCTTGTGCCCATTTGATTCAGTCTCTGCATTACCAACACTGACATTTTGACTCTTGACTTATTTATCATGACTCAAGGCTCCCTCTCCTTCCTTCGTGTCCCAAATATGTATTATTATCTTGAAATGATATTTTTATATCCCCTAATTATGAAAAATGTGCAAGTAACCATTTTGTTAGAATTATGCATATTATAGAAATTTTTGCTAATTAATGCTACAGGTCATTTTTCCACTCAATTCATGAAGCAATATATCATCATTATCCAAATTATAATAATTCAAGGTTATTCTACTCTGAATCATATTTCCAACGAATATACTCATGCCCCAATCCGATCTCTGAGCCAAAAGTTATGGCTTCTTGAAAAAGTCATTTTCACCCCATTTGTGCATTTTTTCCACTAGTGTATTTTTTATTGAAATTCCAACCTCTGTCAAATCTAGAAGAAAATATTTCAGGAAATAGAGAAACTTTTAATGAGACATAGATAACGATAATTACAATAAATTCATAAAAACTCTCATGTTTCCAATTTGATGATCCAATAAAAAAAACTGCAACAATATGGAATCTGCAAGTTTGTCCATTTTCACCCATTTTTCCAGATTGGGATTTTTTAGCAAAACTAACTATCTCACAATATGTGCACTTCTGGAAAAGATTCACTAAACCAAAGTTGTTTGTATTGATGATTATATAAAATTTTGAGTAAATAAAATTTTTTATTTTTGTGATCTGGGGTCACTTCTTTTGCTCTAAAAACCTCAAAAATCCCCCAAAAGTGGCCCGAAATAATGGATTTTGGCCTATTTTAGTATCCCCATAAAATTTATTTAGTTTCTTCATGGGTTATTTCCATATCTTCTTTCTGGACTCTCCCCGAGAGTTTAAGCTTAATCTAGTCCTCTTCCAATGATCTAGACCCAAATCTTTAAAAACCATTATTTTGAATTTTTTGGCAAATCCAAGTAGAATTGGAAAATGGCCCTCTATGGAAATTTTGTATATCCACTCTCTATGGGAAAAACCCATAATATTCATCCCAATCCAACTTTATTTTCTCCATTTATGGCCAGAATAAGAAAATGGCTCCAAATTTTCTTATTTTTTTTAAATTGTGGAACAATTTTTCCTAAGTGCAATCTGCACCATCAATCTCAAGTCAGAAACAACTTGGACTATTGATATGTGCTCCAACATCCATCGGTGACTGAAATCCTCCTTGTAATGCACAATACTTTTCCCAAACTAGAGACTCGACCATCGGCCATCAACTCCACTCCTCGACAACTGATTTGCATACAACTTTAAACCGACTGACCTCGCCATCGGTCGTCGACAGTATTCATTAGCGAATGGAACTCCCTACCAATTTGATCGAATCCCAAGCATCAGCTCATCAATGATAGATGATCTATGATGACTGTCAAAAACACTTCCTCAATTCGGTTGACCCAATCGTCAGCCATCGGCCCTCTCCGTTGGCTAATGTAGTATCTATGATAATGTGGCATGACACGTAGATGTTGAAATGGCATGAAACATCATCTTGAGGAATCAATTGGGACAACATGGAATTACACATGGATTCTAACATGGAATGACAAGTGAATTTTGACATGGTATGAAACTTCATCACCTTCTTTTCTCTATTGGCCATCAGAGGTCAGATATTTCCTTTGGCCCAATGAAAAATTCGCCCAAAATTTCCAATCCATGATCTATCATCCATTAGCGATCGAATATTTCCTTTAGATGAATGAAAAATTCGCCCAGATTTTTTGATCCTTGATCCATCGGCTATCGACGATCTCAGATGTCATTTCATTGAAATTCAACACTTCCCCAAAATCATCAATCCCCAATCCATCGAACATCGACGATTCAAATGTCATTTGACCAAAATTCAATACTTCACCAAACTCATCGATCCACAATCCATCGACCATCGACCTTCTCATATGTCATTTGGTTAAACTTAAACACTTTACCAAAATCGTTGATCCCTGATCCATCGACCATCAGTTATCTCAGATGTCATTTGGCCGAATTTCAAAACTTCACCAAACTCGTTGATCCCCTATCCATCAGCCATCGACAATCTTAGATGTGATTTTCAACACTTAGACAATTTCATCCAAAACCCAGGCGAATCTGGGTCGTTGCTTTCCCAGCCAAGATGATCTTGACCATTGATTTTCTATGAATTCTCAAATGGCCTAAAATGAATATGGAACATCAATATTCCTCATTTTCCAAACCTCCGAAATGAATCTCGATTGTTGATATCATAAGTTTTTCAAACTTCGAAACTTTATCTATTTTTAAAAAACATTCAAGGATGAATCTGGTCATTGATCTCAAGATTGAACATGATCCCAATCGTTGATTCATCAAACTCTTCTCGGCATTACAATGACCATTAAAATATGAATTTGCGATCTTGCAGGTCGAATCTAATTCTTCTACTCTGCAGATCGACTCCATTAAACTTCTTAAATAGCCTTAATTCATTAAAACTCATATATGCTCATGAATTTGGGGAATTTATCTCAAATTTTTCATCGTCTTTCCTCCAATTCTTACAAACCGACTTTGTGATGGGGAATCTACCCAATTTACGATTGTTATGGCCCATATCAGTCTGGTGTTTGAACTAGAAGCTCTGATACCAATTCGTATAAAACATAATAAAAACATATGCAATAACCAAGATTCATGCTACAACATAAAACATTGTTTAAACATCCCATGCACAACAATAACCAACAAAAATTCATATTGTAAATACGAATCTCAGAGATAATAATTAATACATAGTGAAAATAAATATACAAGCAAAGGAAATCATGATAGAGATAACTTATCTTAAACAAAATCAATCACCAGCTGGTTCCAGACAAAGGACATTCCACCCAACCATAGACACTATTGTTCTAAGTCTCAACAATAGGTCACCCTCGATCCAGGGCTATGCATCCACAAGGATGGTTCCAGGGTGTCAATCAACTTCCCAAACTAGTCAGCACTCAATCCCTCATAGGTTTCTGAATACAAAATAATCTAAAGTAAACCAACTCTCTTCTCTCCAACCTACACCACCCAAAGACAATGAAACCCCTTCACTACCATGTAGTCCCTTAGGCTATCCACTTCTTTCCATGGACCGAGTGCTTTTGGTGAAGAATATCCATGATGGGACTCTTAAGATTCACAATTGTGAACATATTTAATTAACACATGACAATGCATCTCATATATGCATGCATTAATTCATGGTTGGAATACACCAACAATTACTAAGCCCAACCAAAAATGGCTTCCCTCCCAACAATTTGTCAATTTAAGTGTGCTATCAACTGTGGGGGAAGAAAAGAGGCTTTGTCAAACCCAAGAATGCAATAGTTTCCAAGAATAATGGAGTGACCCAAGCCTGGTTGCAAACAAAGACAGTGTGTTAACCAATGTTTTGACTTTGCAAGGTTTCTCCATAACTATCAAGCCACCCTGGTAATGACGGTCTCATTTCAAAGCCAACTAGTAATTGTGGTATGGGGGAGATATTTATCCTTGATGAGAGAGTGCCAAATGCCTAATTTTGTCAATATGTGCCAGAGTGAGTTGACTGCTAGAGCTTTGCTGAAGTGGTAGATATTCTTGATCCCCCATATGCCCTTTATTTTTGGTTTTGCCAAAGATTCCCAATTGCAGAGGTGTTGACAAGAGTGTTCTAAGTTGCCCGACCAGAGGAAGTTATAGGTCAGTCTTCGAAGTTTTTCAATAAAAGTAGCAGGGATGGTTGCAAGAGCCATCCAATACATTGGTTTTTCTTCTAGGACAACTTTAATGAGTGTAAACCGGCCTCCTAGGGAAAGCCACCCCATGCACCAATGTCTAGTCTTTTTTTCAACTTTTGTTATGAGCCAGTTCTAGTCCACTGGCTTATAAGAATCATCTTTTAAAAAATATCTCATATATTTGAGACCAGTAGAAAGATGTATAAAATTGTATGGGAATATACCTTTTAGTTGTTCCAAGTTTTGTTGATGCAAGTTTGCATAGTGGAAAGTCATTTTTTCTCAGTGGATCGACAAGCCCATGGCGCTGCAGAAGGTATTTAAAATATCATTTATTTCCTTCCATTCCTGTAGTGAGTCATTTTTTATGATGAGAACATCATCGACAAATAGGAGGTGTAAAACCTTGAAAATCCTGGACACTTTAATTCCAGTGATCTTTCCTTCTGCTTGGCCATTTTTTAGGAGCAGACTCAAGGCTTCCATAACCAAAATGAATAACAATGGTGAGAGGGGGAAGCCCTATCGCAATCCTCTTCCACTAAATAAGAAAGAGGAAGATTCACCATTAACCAGTATGACAAAGTTTTCACTTACCACACAACTCATGATCCACTTGATCATAGAGTGGATAAATCTTGATTGTGTCAGAATCAATTTGAGTAAGTCCTAGTCGATGCACTCAAAGGCCTTCTTGAGATCCAATTTAAGGATAAGTGCCTTTAAATGTTTTGTTTTTATAATATGTAAGCACTCCTGGGAAGTGCCAATGGAGTCAAGGATCTAGCGTCCCTTTAATAATCCTAGTTGTTCTCTCGAAAGAGTCCGCAAGAGAATGGGATTTATCCTAGTCGCAATAATTTTTTAGATGAGTTTGTAATACAGGTTGCAGAGTGAAAAAGGTATATAATCACCGAAGGTGGTGGTATCTAGTTCTTTTGGGATGAGTGTAAGAAAATTCGACTTCAAAGCTACAACCACATTTCCACTAAGTCTGGTGTCTTCCACTAGCTCTTGAAGATCCGGTCCAACTAAATCAAAGAAGTGCAAATAGAATTCAATAGTCCAATCGTCAGGACCTGGACTTTTATCCTTGGAGAAGGATTTTAACACTACCGAGATATCTTGTAGCGTGAAAGGGATACCTAGTTTAAGTGAATCATCCGCAGAAATAGTGTGAGGAAAGAGTCTTGCCACTGTGACTGGAAGTTGTATATTTTCAGATGGCTTCACCTCAAAGAAGGGTTTGAAGTGACTAACTGTTGTTGTTTTTAAGGCTTGTTGTCCTCTGTGATGTATACCCAATGCATATACAATCTCCCTAATGTGTTTTTTTCTCTTGGAAGATCTTGTGAAGCTATGGAAATATTTGGTGTTGAGGTCACCACACTTAATCCAATTTCTTATGCATCGTTGTCTCTAGATAGATTCTTCTTTGAGAAGGAGTTGATTCCTTTCTGATTCTAGGCCTTTTATTGTTTAACTCATGTCTTAGTTGTTCCTCACCCGTGCATCTGCTAGTAGGAGGGATTGAATCTTAGTTTCAAGATCTTGGAGCCTTTGTGTATTTTGTTTCCTGTGGATAGAATACCAACCTTTTATGCAGGATTTAAGTCACTCTAGCTTCCAGATAAAGCATTGTTGAATACCTGGCTCAGTGAGGAAGAGGGGATCTTTCCAGACCTCATAGAAAATAGAGTTAAAATCGGCTTCTAACAGCCAGCATGAATTCAATTTGAAGGGATATGTTATCCAAAGGGTAGTCGAGTCCATTTTCAAGAGGATCAATGCATGATCCGACAGAAAGGGGCAATCCACCCGGGAATGGATCATATCCTCTAAGGAGACAAGATGTTCAAAAATTGGAAATCGATCAACTCTCTTGGAAACGGAGTCTGATCAGAGCAGAGGCCCCCAAAACTTACCCTGCAAAAGTTGTAAAATTCATATCATTTGCTATAATCAATTTTTCAAGGTCAAGCAGTCCCCGAGATTCCACCTTTTCCCAGAAAAAATGTCTATTAGAGCAGGGACCATATAAATTGAGTAAGTTGATCGGCATGTTGTTGCATCAAAAATTACCTGTCAGCAATATGCCACCATGGGGTAGAAAGGGGGATAAGTCAAACTTGGTAGGGTCCCAAGCCACAGCAAAACCCCCAGAGGTACCAAGTGATTTTACAGAGCAGGTGTCCCAGTTGGAGTGAAACATATTTAAGAATAATCTGACCTTTTTACTGTCAACCAAGGTTTCCTGTAAGAAGATGATGTCCAGAGATGTTTGTGAATGGATCCTTACAAAGGAGGTGGCTTTTAGGGGGGCCCTCACCCCTCTAATATTGAGGGAGAGAAAGATCATGGCTTGGATCTTACTAGGGCTTTCATGCCCCTAAGTGCCCCAATATCAGTAAGCGATTGTGAAGAATTCGTTGTGTGTAAAGTATAAGTTACCTCCTTGCAATGGGAACTATGAGTTTTAATCGGTGAGTGTTCAAAACCTTTCCCTCTTGATGAGGTGTAGTCTTTTTCAGTGTTCAAATATGATATCTCAATGGATCCCAAGCCTGCACCAGTAGCCGGTGTTTTGTAAAGAGAATTAACCAGGAAGGTAGGAAGAGGTGTGGGAGATAAAAATTATTTAGAGGATGGGATTAAAGAATCTAGAACAACACCAAGTGTTCTATCAACAAGATTGGATTCACTAAGGCCCGACATGCAATAGTATTGCCCCTGTTTGGTTGGCTTTTCACCACGACTCTTGGTCGCCATAGATAGAGTTGTAGTGTGTAAAAAAGGGTGGGCTCCCACACTACCAGAGGACAATCAGAAGGAAAGGTTAAGGCAAGAGTAGGCAAGGTAGAGGTTTGTATTCTTCCATACTTGTAGGGAGAATGAGGGTTAGTAGGTGAGAGAGGTAAATCAGAGACAGAAAAAGAAAAATTCGATGTCTCGCCAAGTGAGCCAGATGTCTTATGGGGGGAAAGGGTACCAGAGTGGACATGTGACGAAGGTAAAACATAGTCATGTATGGTGTGGGTTGGGCTAGGATTCTTATGTGTAGGAAGAGTTTCAGAGTGGTCCCTAGGAGTGTCTCCCCGAGGAAAATAATTTGATCCCAAAGTCAGGATAGAGGAGTTGTCCAATAGATCCTTTTCCCAGGAGGATAACAAGAAAAATAGAGAAGGAAAAATGGATTTGAGGTTACTGGTGATGGAGTCTAGGATAGTTGAGTCGCCATCCTCAGAAAAATATAGAATATTAACTTGTATGTTCACATCCAGGGAGTTCAAGTTGGTGGCAAGATCAAGCATGGTTTTCTACGATAGTTCATCTTCCATAATACCAGTGCAGGACTTTATCAGGTGTCTTGTTTGTCTAGAGAGAGTGCATCTGAAAGGAATTCCAAGGTAGTCAATATTTTGGCACATAAGGTGACTTCTCCATTCTATGTCAAGTGTTTCAAGCAGGCCCTCATGTATGTCTAGCTCCAGTAGAATCCTTGCCATTTTCTTTTCCGATCTATCAAGTGACTTAGAATCCACACTGATTAAATGACCAAGAGAGTTCCCAATGGTCGCAAGGGATATTTTGTTCCAAAGGTAAAGTGGTAGTCCAGGTAGGGGGACCCATAGGTGTCGATGGTGAAAGTAGTCTTGTGATGGATCAAAACTCACACGCCAATGCTTCAGCATAAGGGTACTTCCATATAGTGTCCATAGGCACTCCAGAATATTTGTGGAGTCCTCATGAGACTTGAACTAGAAGTATAACCAGCCATGCCCAAGGTGTGAGAAATATGGGACATAACCCAACAAAGTCCTCCAAGTTTTAACCACCCAATCTTCCCATGAGGATGCACAGGGCCATGGAAACTGAATCTTCCAGGCTGATATCAGCTCCAAGAAATAGTTTCTTTTTAGTTTTCTTTGAAACCCACAGTCTTTGTGTTGTTTTCTTACCTCCAAGTGTATCAACACAGGTCTTGTGATTAATCCCATAGATTCTAGGATGTCCAGTAGTGGCCGAGAGTGTTTGTTCACCTCGCAGGGTAGGGTATGGGTTCGTCTGTATGAGTCAATAATGTGAAATAGTCGGAGAAGCGCTAGTAGTAGTGGACAAGGAAAAATTTGGATGATTCTAGGTGTTAGGAAGTTCAGACTATATTTTTGTCATGGAAAATCTTCGGTCTGCATGAAGGAAAGCAACATTGGAAGTAGGTTGGGAGGTAGTTATGAGAGAAGGAGTGTAGATGGTGGGAGAGGTGGTAGGTGTGAGGAGACATGTGGTAAGAAAAAGATAGGAAGTAGGGGCTAGTGAAGTATTGTGGAGGGTTGTAAAACTGGAGGTAGAAGACAAGCGTGTTGCTCCAAATTATGGTTGCAATAAATTTGAGCGCCTGGTGAGCTCATCCGTCAAGGTGAAGAGACCCTCACTTCTCCATAGGGCCTCGTCAGCAACACTCATGAGTGCATGGACTTCATCATCCATCAGTTCATGTATCGTGGAGGATGGAGTATTTTTCAGTCGTGAAACACTCAGGAGAAAACCTATATTTTACACCAAATCGGAGTTAAAGCAGGAGTATGAGGAAAGAGCAGTCTGTCTCTGAAGTTAAAAAAATCAGTTGTAGTTTTTCCAAAGCTAGGACAGTGTAGAGGCATATGGGATGGAGGATAGACTGTGGATAGGCCTTCCTCTAAAGTTAGTGGTGGAAGGGAGCGCCAAAAACCCAAATAAACTGTGAAAGAGTTCGCTTAGGAAGCATGTGCACTAGGTGGATGGGCCCATTGTGGCCGGATTGATCCAAGTCTGCCATTGTTTGTATGTAGGTGCAGGTTTTTGAAAAAAACTAGTCGCCCCTAGATGCCATGCAACTTAGAAAAGGTATATTCCATCCCAGTTATGTTAGTAGCAACCCAAATTCTATTGTGAATTAAAATAATTATGTTCTAGAATGACATGATAAGTGTCATATCTAGATCAAAATATTGATTAAGTTAGAGAATTATGCAAGTATAAACACATTTTTAAATAATTGGTATTATATGACTTTATAGCCAACCTTTGTTGGGATTTCTTAAAACATATTCAAAACATTTTAGCAAAGTGTGCTAGTAGGTTGAGATTATATAGTGGAATTCCTAGAGTGCACTTTATGGTATGGAATCATCTAGTCCATTCATATGAATATTTATGGTTATAAATGAATATATGGTTATCTTAAAGAACCTTTCTTTTTGTTTACGAGATAATGGAGTTTGGTTTCACAATATTATACCTTAGCATTCATTCAAGTGATACAAGAATATTAGATATTGATAAAGAGGAGTACCACCTCTATAAAAATGGAGGGAATTCTTAATTTATCCCCAAAACCCCTTCAATCTTGATTCCTTTCCTAAATAGGGAAAATCGATCAATACTCCATCATGTCAGTGTTTCATGGAAACCCGCATAGGAGATCTAGCTAAAGCATGCACAAAAAAAGCTTATCAAGAAAAGGAAGAGAGATACAATATGGAAGAATGAGAAAATATATTCACACTACTCCAATGAGTTGATGATTGATACATAGATCATGATAAATATGATACAATGAATGAGTGGAATACACTCATATATAGGTAAAAACATTCCATAATTAAGAAAAGCATTCAAGCAGTTATCTTTCCTTAGGAATGCATGCATGCATAATAGTGATGGTAAAAATAGAAAGTATAAAATAGAACTAGTCAGTTAAATCCCATTGAACTAGTGTGTCAAAAATAGAAATTTCTCCAACACCCCCCCTGAACATCACTATGGAGTAAAAAACGAGTCCCAACTACTAGGCCATTTTAGGTACTCATGTACAATAAAACTAATGAACACTAAAAAAAATGAGGAAAGAGGGAAAACCACGTGGGAACAAAACCCCCCCTCAAAAGATAATGTACCAAAAGAAGAAAATGGTAGTTTCTAGGAAACTGTGTTCTTCACTGCAAGACGATCTCGCAAAGTCTGAAACTTCTTCTTATTGAAAGTCTTCATGAAGATGTATAAATCTTTATGGATCTGATGAAGTCCTTTGGCAACCTATCTATCCTTGTACCTCTTGATCCTGTGGACCCATCTGCACCTGAAAATATTCCTTTCTAGTGGAAGTGGAACCAAATTCCAAGTCTTTTTATGTAGGAGCAAGTCATACTCCTTATGCATGATTTATTTCCATAATGGATTTCCCACACCCCTATTGTAGTTCTGTGGATCAGTAGATTGAACCATATAGCAATGACTGAGCATCGCAGGTTCTGAAGATGAAAATACATGAGAAGGCTCCTCATGCTGAGATCGAGTCCTCCTCGAATCCAATGGATTCCCTACAAGGTTGCCTACTTCCTAAAGTGTGGTATGTGCCTTCTTGGGCATTTGCTGAAGCTTCAACGCTAGCTTCTTATCTAGATGTACTACCTTCTTATTTCCATGTATAAAATCTGAGTGTGTGGAATCATCTCTGATGTCTGAAACTGACGAAAGAACAAGAGTATATGTATGTTGCACTATAGGTGCATGCAAAGTACTCTCCTTATGTGTAAGTAGAATAAATGAGTCATCGTCATAAAACTTAGTGAATTTATACAACCTTGACTTGTGATCCACCTCACCAATTGCAATGATGGAATTGTCATGCATGCCAATTATTGAAACTGAATCTGATGTAAATTCAACCTTTTTACCTTTCTGAGCGATCTGATAAACTAAGAGTAGATTCATAGAAAGATATGTAACATGTAGAACATTCTCAAAACTGCCATTGTGGAGTTCCACTCTCCCTTCTCCTGCTACTTCTACTAGAGTATCATCCCCCATGAGAATAGGGGGTCTTGAGCATGGACTCAAAGAAGAGAAAACTTCATCTTTCACTTCCATATGATGGGATGCACCAGAATCTATAATCCATGAATTAGATGAGGAATTAATTGCAACCAGAGTGTGATGATTACCTTTCCTAGGAGTAGGATCTTCTTCCTCCTGCTTCTTGACTCCCTCTGGAATGAAGTTTCCAAGGTTGTTTTGCTAAAGTGCCTATGCCATAAGATCGATATGTTTCTTCATGCATGTGGATTGTTCATGATTCAGTTTATTGCAGTAAGTGCATTGTTTTCCCTTCTTATTCTTATTGGAATCTAAAGAGTCTTTGGAACCTGAAGAATCATTAAAGGGTTTGGAATATCCCTCCTTCTCGTTCTATTTGGATGACCCTTTTCCATAATGCATGGTGAGTTCATGTGATTTTGGATCTTTCATGAGGCCCATCTATATGTGTTTTGTATTCTCTTGTGTAACAAACTCAATGAAATGAGCCAACATAGTCATTTTCCAATTTGTTCCTAAAAGACATCTGCCAGAATGGAAATTAGAGACATATACAGCGTATTCTGGTCCTAGCTTGGCCAATATTGTTAGAATAAGTTGTTTCTCTTGTGTATACTTGTCAATACCACATTCACCCAAGTTCAAAATCAAATATTTAAATTTAGTAAATAAATCTTGTATATTATCAAAACTTTTAGGGTCTAAGGTATTCAACTCTACCTCAAGCATATGACCTCGCATCTCATCCTACTTTCCAAAGGGTCCTTTCAGGGTGGTCCAGATCTCGTTTGGAGTCTTGCATGTAGAAAAATGAAACCATAAATCAGTGGAGATTAACTCAAGAAGTAGTCATGTGGACTCATCTTTACGGTTCTCCCATCTCATCTTCTCAATCGTTGATGTAGGTTCTGTTTATGTTGCCATCATCAAATTATACAGTCCTTTCCTTCTAAGTTGGAATTCTTCCTTGGGCTTCCAATCAAAATAATTGTATGGTGTGAGGATTACCACCAAGTTTGATTGTATAATAGTTGTCATATCCATCTCTCCCATTATTTCTAATAACCACCAAAAATTTACTCTCAATCTGCAAGTGAAAAATTAAGAAATCATGGCAGAAAGGGCACATTAAGTGAAAATTCGTATCGATTTCAAGAGATGATCGTGTGGCTTAATTTCTAAGAAAACGGTGAGGAATATTGCCAAACGGTTGAAAACCCAATTCCAAAATGGGTCGATTTACTTTCTACACGGGTCGTTTCCTCAAAAACGTAATATTTTGGGAGGAATAACTGTAGAAAGATACGACCATGGATTCGTATCAGTTTCAAGAGGCTATCTTGTAGATTACTTTCTGAGAAAACGATGAATAATATCGCTAAGCGGTTGAAAACTGTAATTTTTAAACCTGTGAAGTAAAGCAATGCATATAGATTCTTAAGAAAAACATAATTTAATCAATGACTCATTCACATAGTACACAAAGATTTATACCGGAAGCCCTCAACCGGGAAAACCTTTCTTAAATTCATTATCTCGAATTTCACCATTCACTATACAATATATACAATGTTTTTAGGTATTCCGTAGATACCAAAACCCTAATCCCTAAAACCAGGATTATTTTTAGTAAACCGCTAAAAATAGCAAAATCCGATAAAAATAGCAAAAACCGCCCAAAAAACAATTTCGAGGCGCTACGCGTAACCAGGGGGGGCATACCTGCCCCCCCCTGGGACCCCCCTAGAAAAGCAGCTGGTGCACACGACACAACCAGAAAACTACTACGAGGGATCATCATATGCAATTGTTGAATCTGACATGCCCACACACACACATGCAAAGAATATAACACATACCCAACAAAAACCACTTCCAAAATGGGTCGATTTACTTTTCATGCGGGTCATTTCCTCAAAAACGTAATATTTTGAGAGGAATAGTTGTTGCAAGGTACGACCACGGATTTAGCTCACCGAAACTCTGATTTTCATTATTCTTTGGCTTGTCTGGCTTGCTAAAGGGGAGAGATTATTCAGAGGAATATCAAAGGCATTCAGACAGGGGGAGTAGCCCCAAGGAGAGTTCAAGCAAGGGGAGTAGCCCCATGATGAGAGTGGCCGTTTTCCATTGATTTCAAAGGGGGAGAGTTAATCACATTGATGTGATTGATGTTTATTGATGGGGAGACAGTCACATTGACTATTGATGTAGAGCATGCCTTATCTACATGTTGACATCAATGATTGGTAATTGGTGTTGACATCAATGTTGGTATTGCCATCAATGCCAAAGGGGGAGATTTTTGGATCATGTTGTCATTGATTCCAAAGGTTTGATTGATTGATGTCAAGTGATTGATTGATGTCAAATGATTGATTGATTGATGATTGATGTAATATAATATGTATTCTCCTTGATGAGAATGCATAGTTGAAGATGGATCAATGAGTTCTCATTGATACATAATGAATATGGATCGATGTGGTTTCATTGGTATATGATTCATTGTTGGAAAAATGTATATATGACTCATTATTCTCTTATCATGATTGATAAGGTGCACAAATGGATGAACTCCAAAGTGGTCCCCTTATGGTGAAAGCCCTCACGAGAAGACGCTTTGTGGATTGAATTATCCTAGAAGAATGGTTGGAGAACCCATGCTCTCATTATTGTCTTATCATGATTGATAAGGTTCACAAATGGATGAACTCCAAAGTGGTCCCCTTATGGTGAAATCCCTCACAGGAAGATGCTTTGCAGATTGAGTTATCGTAGAAGAATGGTTGGAGGACCCATGCTTGTATGTGTAATAACGAGATGAAGCTTAAGGAAATTGTTGGTGAAACTATCCTAGATGCATAGTGTTTGTCATTCCATTTCTTGTGGTATGTAGAACGTCACATAACTCCTCACAGTTAGAGAGTTATGGCCATGAGAAGTTGGAGACCCCAGGTTTGGGTAATGGACCCAAGTTTGTTTGATGGGTAACGGTATGAGTTATGGTATATTTTCAGACAATACTATTCTATATGAATAGTATATGTCATTCCATTTCTAGTGGTATGTGGAACATCACATAACTCCTCACGGTTTGGGAGTTATGGCCTTACGAAGTTGGAGGACCCTCACATGTCATCTAGAAGCCCCAAAAGGTCAAAGTAGTCAAAGTGGTTTAAGGGATTTTAAAAGGTAAATAATAAAGTGAAGTGATGAGTTTACTATAATTCAAATTGAATAAAAAATAAATTATTTAAATAATAAATTTAATGGAGAAATTAGAAGTGGGTTAACCCTAAAGGAAAGTGGGGCCAAGTGACCTAGAAGATGTTTTTAAGGAAGCTACTTGGAGATTATAAATAAGAGGCAAAGCTCTCTCATTTTAAATCACACTTGAGAATATTGAATATATATATGTGTGTGTTTCTGAGGTAACCAAGGATATATAAGCCTAAATTCTGAGGAAAGGTGAAGAAAAGAACGCCGAAATGCAAGGAAGGATAAATTCTTTTGATGGTGCTTTCTAAGGTATGTTATTTACAGGTCATCTCACCATTTTTTCTATAAATTTTTTTCTATAATTTCAGACCGTGAAATTTCTATGCCATTGATAAAACATACCCAAGTATCTGTGGTAAAAAATTCAGCTTGTGGGTCGTTTTATTTTTGGAGTTACACTCCGTGGAAAATAGGGTTTGTGGCTAGTCCTGAAACTAGTCAAAAACAGGTGTTTCGGGTAAAAATATCATAACTTCTTCATAACAGATCCAAATTTAGTGAGACAAAATGTGTTGGTTAGGGTACAGGATGTATTAGGTTTTGTAATAGTTTCAAATCAATTCAATGAATATTTTGTGCGGCCCACGCTCTACAAGGTCGCTCTCTAGAATAAGCCAGAATTCAACAAGGTATGCCATTTTTTCTATAACGCCTTTTCTGAGAGGTTCCAAGTAGTGCCACCTGGAGGAATTGCATTAAAAACACTGAAGAACATTGTGTATCAGTTTCATATCTTTATTCATTACAGGTACAAAGTTATGATTATTTCAAGTTGGGGTTGTTGACTAATCGAAAACTAGTCATGGTTGAGACAAGCAGTTGATGAGTTGGCACATACATGAGGTGTATAGTTGTGTTGGTACATATTGATAAGTAATTTTTTATGATTATTTGACACATGATTGGTATATACTTGGTACATGGTTGGATTCACTTGTTTATGGTATAGGTTGATTACAAGTTGTTTGGCACAGGTTGGTTCATGGTTGATGCACTTGTTTATGTTGATAGATTGATATATGTTGAGGATTGTTGCCTCATCTCAGTTGGTGCTGAGAATGTAAGATGAGTCTTTCATATAGAGCTGGTGCTCTTGTAGAGTTGTACTCTATGCAGTTGTTGCTGAAAAGCCCCCAGATTGAAGTCCATAATAAAAAGAAAAATTGTACATACATCTTGTGTTCTTTGTGTTCCTTATGGAGATGATTTTTTGATGATATGTTGCTGATATATGTTGTTGATATGTATTCACATATAAATGATTATAAATGACAGCAATGAGTAATGAGAAAATGTTGAATGTTAACTAAGGATTTTTTGTGTAAGAGGGAATTTTTGGGAAAAAGATCCCCACGCTCATTCACCCCCCCCCCCCCTC
>ML797258.1:230330-247102 GCA_009831015.1 Picea engelmannii | reverse complement strand
TCTCTTTATCAAAAGTCTAAGGCAATTTTCTTACTTAAAAGAAATCAATACAACAAGATAAATGAATATTTTTTGAAAAATGCCTTCAAACAATCAACCTTCATCATTATTTTATAATTTTGTACTAGTGATATACTCATTAAAATTTAATTTTGTTTGAAGAGTGTGGTATGTTTTGTTATGTGAAAGAAAAATATTTTCAAAATTATTACATAATTTATTTATTTATTATAATGCCTCTTTTTTCATTAGTGGATTGTTGGTGGAACTTTCAAGATAATTATGAAATAAAAGTTGATTATAGATTTCCATAGGGGTAACGGGTATTTATATTATTTTTTTAAGTTGATAAAAAATATTCTTAAATCAGTTAGGAAATATGGGAAAGTGAGAGTTCTACTTAGTTAAAAACTTATGGTTCTTTAAAACTTATGAAAGTGTTTTGGTCCATTTACATTTTAAAATAATTCGTTGTTTAGCTGTTTTATTAAATATTTTTTTTTTCAAATCTCATAATATAAATTTATATTAATTATTATTTTTTGTTATTTAAAATTTATTTTTAATATGAAATAAATTTAATAAGTTGAAAAACTTTGAATCATTTAAATTATACATAAATAATCATTAAATCTATAAATTTAACCATTTCTAATCAAATTTCGAACAAATGTCCCCCAATAAAATTGTCATTTCGTAAAATGTTTGACCTACACCAATTTATATTGATTCGCGAAAAAAATTGTCAATGTGTAAAACGTTTAACCTACGCTAATTTATAGTAATACCTGCCGTGGATTTGATGGTAGATACTCGAGAATAATCTTTCAAAGGCATTTCCATGAACGTGTCGCGACGACAATGAACATCGGTAATAGCCCGCAATGGATCGACGAGACCGGATCGGACAGGAAAGGACAACCCCTCGAAATTCACCGCATATATCGAAGAAGCTTGCGTGTCTGCCACACAATTGCTATGCTATTTTCGGATTCGCGCAAGGTTTTGAAGGGTTCCAAAAATTGCCGAGGAGATTAAGGTTTTAAGGACTTTCAGAGGGTTTTACGGACTTCAGACGTCAAGGGTTCGAAGATTCGGTTTTAAATTTGAAGATTCAAAGCCTTAGATGAAGATTCATAGGTTTGAAGACGAAGGGTTGAGATTTGGAGGGTTAAATTCAACGATTCAAGGGTCTGAATTTGAAGTTTTAGAGGTTTGCAAACCCAAGCGGTAAATTTTGAAGATTCATAGGTTTGAAGACGAAGGGTTGAGATTTGGAGGGTTAAATTCAATGATTCAGGGGTCTAAATTTGAAGTTTTAGAGGTTTGAAAACCCAAAGAGGTAAACTTTGAAGAGTTAGGAGGCTTAAAGGCTCGAGGGGTTAAGGTTTTGAAAGAGTTTGACGGGGTTTGAAACGAAGGGTTGAGATTTGGAGGGTTAAATTCAATGATTCAGGGGTCTAAATTTGAAGTTTTAGAGTTTTGAAGATCCAAAGAGGTAAACTTTGAAGAGTTAGGAGGCTTAAAGGCTCGAGGGGTTAAGGTTTTGAAAGAGTTTGACGGGCTTGGCTACCATGAAGCAATTTGGAAGACAAACAGGTTCTCTCAGGGAAGTGAGGGAAGTGAGACTGTTTTCATGGGGAGGGATTTGTAATTCTTCTGAGAACAGAAGAAAGTGCGACCTGAAATGCGTAATAGAAGCGTGCCCGGAGGTTAAAGATTGGCAAATATGTACAGGAACAGGGCACGTGGTAGCGAAATTGTTTTTTCAAAGCTGGGAGTTGGCGGTCGAAGGTGTGGTTTTCCTGTGGGAACAGCGTTTATTAGGTATCCACGGCTGTACTCCCGAAATAATTTTCGCAGAGCGGGCCCAGATTATTGAAATTGGCCATCGATTGCGAGGGATTTTCATGAATTACCTCAAATCGCTGCCTCAGGGGGAGGCCGCGAAAAAATGCAAGAATGAGATCGAGGCCGTGGACAAGGAGCTCCGCAGGGCTTCGAATATGAGGAAAAACCGGAATTCTCTGAAGAAGTATTATGAGCTGGAGAGTTTGAGAGAGGGTCTCACGGTACAGAAGAATTTGCTCTGTAAAAAGCTTGAGGAGTTTGAAAAGGCTCTGGAATGCTTGCAGCTGTACTTGATTCACGAAGATGGGGACAGTGTCATTGGGAATGTTGATTGTGCGGATGAGAGGCCAGTTTTCGTGCTTGGGAAAGGCTGGACATGGCATCAATTGCATAATATTCTTCTCAGGGAGTGCAATCGGCTCGAGTCGGCGTTGCCCATGTACTCCAGCAGATGGGAAGCCATTCAGCGAGTCCACATGAACCAGGTTTTTTGATTTTTTATGCTTTACTGACTGTTCTTCAGTGTTTTTTCCCACTAGCGAAACACCACCCCTTGTTTAGATGGAGGGACTATGTAATTCCGCATCGTATACAGTGGGTACGGACAAAAACCACGTAAAACCTGGGTAAGCATCCCCACTTACCTCTAGACTGCAGCCTGGTGGTTTAACTCAGTGTTTTCTTTACTTAAATTGCTGTTGTCTAGGCAGAATTTTGTAACAGGCCTTCCGTCAACCCTTGTAAAATGTGCAATGTCAAGTGATTCCAAAGGGTTTGAGCCATCTAACAACGAAGACCAGTCACCCAAAGGAGATTGGTGGAATCACTGTTTGTTGATTGCTTTGTATTAACCAGTGGACCATCCACTTCAGCGATGGTATAAGCATGCAGTTAGGTTTAAGCCCTGAGCTTATCAGCTTTTGCCTTTGGCCTAGTGTTTACTCTTTAGTGATTTTTCCTTCCAAGTAACTACTTTACTACCTTCGGTGGTCACCAATAGGCAATCTACCAAATTTTGCAAGGTGAAATGTAACGACAATTAATATTTGGAATTCTTACATACTAGAATTTAAAGCGAACCTCACTTTCTCTTAAGGTAACGTTATTGTCAAACTTAGACGGTATCATTTCTGGTTGGCAGTAGCCACCCTTTTTATAGCGTTTGACTTGTTTACATTAAGCATTTTGATTAATTGTTTCCCTAGGCACAAAGGGGCCACTAGATATGTGGAGCTTTAAATTAGGTGGGAGAAGGCTCAATATACTGTGATAATGTGAAATAACCTTCTTTTAAATTTTAGAGAGATATGATGTTCTTTGCATCAAGCCCTTGTAAGACTAGGATATTCAGAGTGGCATATCTGAATGTTTCTGTTGCTGTTCTCTGTAATGAACCTAATTAGTTCAATTAAACATATTTAATCAATGGTGTCTCTTTCCAACAGTCACATTACATTCATATCAATCATCTATTTTGATGCATACTCATTCTGTTTGGTTCATAACAATTGGTACCAGGGCTAGCTACTCCAAGGTCAGAATGATAAGGAAAGAAGACAACGAATTACTAAGCAAAGGTTTGTGGCTACTCCAAGCTAGGTGTATGGTGGAATTTTGAAGAAATGGGACAACATCAACAAGGTTTTTGTATGTGAAGGAAGACTTGAAAATTTCGGGGAAGAAAACCTGGTAAGTAGGTTTAGTGATAGAAGTTTGTGAAAACCAGGGAGCCAAAAACTTGGGGTAGAAGGAAGAGAGGCCTTCGAGAAAATAAGATCATAGATTTGGCTAGTGGGGCAAACCCACAAAATCTCGACTATGAAAACTCGTGGAAAAGAGAAAGGCGTTGGTTAAGTAGGAAAACTACCATGCGACCATGTAACTCGTCGACAACTAGCAAGAAAAACCTCAATTCTATAACAACTCAAGGAATGGTTGGGAAGTTGACAGTGGGGGAACTGAATGGGTTGTCGGTTTGTAATTGATAGAGGGAATAGAAAGGGCGGAGTTGCAACAACGTAGGGGGAAATTGGGAAATCCATTGTTGGAGCTTGCAGGGCAATGTTAATCCTATTAGATTGTAATGGTCAAGAAGATTGTTATAAAACAAAAGAAAAAGGCATTGGTTAAGTAGGAAAGCCACTACGTGACCATGTAACTTGTCGACAAATATGAAAATAAAAAGGTATTAGTTAAATAAGAAAGTCACCACGTGACCTTGTAATTCGTTGACAACTAGCAAGAAAACACCTATAGTAGCTCAAGGAGTGATTGGGAAGTTGACAATGGGTGAACTAAATGGGTTGGCGATTTGTAACTGATTCTTGGATAGAGGGGATAGAGAGGTATAGTTTGCAACAACGTAGGGGAGGTTGGGAAATCCATTGTTGGAGCTTGCAAGGCAATGCTAATCTTGTTAGATTGCAACAATCAAGAAGATTATTATAGAACAAAAGAGCAAAGATGATGGGAGGCCTAAGTAGAGACATCGAGAGAGCTTGAGCGAAGCTAGAGCACGCAACTATCGAATAGCCAGACTTGTGAAAGAAACCAATCAGAGGAAGCCTGTGAAAGGGATAGTCAAAGGGAATTGCCTCGTTGTAGAGGAAGACTCCAAAGCATCAAGAAGGAATGGTAAGACTGTGAAAGAACTTTGTAAGAGCTTAAGAGTGATAAGTAGAAGTGGAGACAGTTTGTAAGCATTGATAAGATAAGACATGATAATTATATTAATGTCATGGCACTGAAAGAGTACAATTAGTGAGTGCAATACAAAGTGGGAGTGTAAAGGCATCTCCTATAAGTAAAGTGAACATCGACAAGCTCTACGACCATCATTGTGAAGGGGTTGATGCACTATTTGAGAAGGTCGTCCAAAGGGTATTCGAGATTGAGGGGATTCGACTGTGTAATAAGTTGCACTACTTAATGTTAACTTGGAGGTTTTTAAAACTGAGAATGATTTTTCTCTAGTTGAAAATTGATGTGTTTTGTGTAAATCGATGTGTGTGAACTTATTGTTATGTTTCATTGTTTGCTTTAGAGCATTGGACAATGATAAGAATGCATAAATCTCATAGCAATCGAAGTAGAATTAAATTATGTATAGGAATATGTATTCGATTCCATTGAGAGATTCTGTCTCTTTCATTATATACGGATTTTGACATGAAATGAACCTAATTAATTAAGTGTCTCTGTCTAATGGTCACACTCTTATGGGGATATAACCCCTCAAATTCTATTTAGACAATTCACCTTTGTATTGCATCACATTTTTTTTTATGTTTGTTTGTTAGTTTGTTCGTGACATGTGGGACTAACCTGTGGCTAAGAAACCGCGACTCAGGGGCATCTAAGCCGTCAAAATCACCCGGGGATCGCACCCGGCCTAAGCCACATCAACCCTTAACATGGGTGGATTTTTTGCCCCCGCAGGTTTCGAACTGATGACTTTAACATCACGGAGTGCCTTAACAACCCACTCCGTCAACGACTGTCCTACACCTCGGGGACTTTGTATTGCATCACATTACATTCAAATCAATCATTTATTGTTATTATTATTATTTTGTCTCGGGCAAATATTTATGAGTCCTTGTGCTCTTTCTTGATGCATACTAAGCATAGAACCGTTTGGTTCATAACATTTACCATGCATGTTAAATGGAGGAAAGATATGTCTTTGAAGTCTATTTTTGTTGGGAAAGAAAATATTATATTGTCGTGTCCACCAAAGGAGGAGGTGAATACATTGTCCAAAAACACACTCAGTTTTCTTCTTTAGGAAAACCCCAACTTTGTAAAGAAGTCATTAACAAAAAGTAAGATACACCTTGCATTAGATGCCTACACATTCCTCATATTTATCTTTCATCCCTTCTATAGTTGGTAATCCAAGCACCATTTTTCATTTCCTTACTAAGAAAAGAGATTGATAATTGAAATTATGCATATTAATTTCTTCGACCTCTCCAAACTGAGAATAATGATTTTTGATCATTGCTTCTACCTGCTCAAGGTCAATTTATGTCTACTTGAGGCTTGTGTTAGGGTTGTCTAAACTATATTTTTAGTTTCTTGAACATTATTTGTGGGAGTCTGCCCAAGGCTTGTTTTCCCCATTGATGTTTGTGTTAGGGTTGTCTAAGCCCTGTTTTTAGTTTCCCGAACATTATTTGTGCATGCTCTCACTTGTTTTAGGCTTGCCTTTGTTGCTTGTTTTGTCCATGCACTATTCGAGCTTCATGTGGTTGCTCGTGTTGCCCGCACACATTTTTGAGTTTCCTATGACTACTTGTGGTTTATAAGGCTCTTCTCATGCTTGTTTAGTCAACCCACAACTTTTTATACTTGCCCATGATTGTTCAACCTAAAACAAGGGGGGTAGGTGCAATAGTGTGTGGTAAGGTAAACTGTTCATGCTTCCTATAGCTTCTTGTTTTGCTCGTGGCTTGTACGATCTTGCTTGCAACTATTCAATCCTACTTGCCATCAGTGAGACTTGCTTGCAGCCTATTTTTGACTTGTTTGTGGCTTGTATTTTTCCTACATGTGAATTGCTCCACACTCCTTGTCACTGTTTAACACTCCCTGTAGCATGCACAACCCTGCTCACAATTGATTATGCCCTACCCACTATCGATAAGATGTTGTTCCATATACTTGCGGCTATATCTAGTGTGCCATGGCTCTAATTTCTATTTCATTATTATATCATACTTATTGCATTGAAATCTCTTACTATCCAAGTATTAACAATATACCTTCTTGAGGTAGATAGAAAATTTTAGCATAATGGTTTATATTGAGGGTAAGTGGGAGCATAAACATGAGTAAAAAAGGACAATTGACATGAGGAGCTTATGTTTGCGATTATCCACCACCTCTCGCCTTACCATTCTATATTGTTTTTCTTTGGGTTCCAAAGAATAACAATTCTCCAAAATGCTGGTTGGAACTTATTGCTATACATTTGCTTCCTTTCCAAACCTTACTTGATGCTATCTCCATCTCTTCTCTTATGTTGTTTTTTGGAGAGAATATATTTATGGGTGATTCATAATATTTTTTCTTTCCCAAAGTCTTCTTTTTGTAGGGGATTTGATCTCTGCATTATTCCATGATTGAACTTTTATATTGGGTGATATTTTGATTTGCTTTCTATGAGAAAGCTACTTCTAATGTTAGCCGCGATCGTTTGCGATCAACTAAATATCTTCCTTCATGTATAAAGAGTTCATCCATGGCCTTCCTTCCTCATTTCACCATTTCTTATTTATGCATTTGAAGGGTTAATGATTTTAACACTAATTTCTTCCTTTTTTCTAGTTGGTGAAGAATTCTCTTTAGTGGTTTTATACTTATTTTCTTATATGAGACTTCAATTGATTGTCTATCCATAATTGTATGCTCGTCCACTTCTTTGGATGCTTACTTGATGTCTTGCCTTCATTTGTGTTGTCACCCTAGTTTCCTTGTTTTGGGTTTGTGCACTTTTGGATTTCCCTTTCACTTTTTTGGGTTGTGCCTTTTCACTTTTTTTTTCTTCGCGGGGAAACCCTAGGGATGCTTCCCCACATTTGTGGACGACATCCCTATTGAAATTGTTAGTGTAGCTTAGTGCGCCTCACCCAGGGGGTTCAAACCAAGCACTTGGGCGCACAAAACTAGACAAATGCGCAACAAATTGGCGACAATTGCTTGAGCTAACCCCCATGTTCACGATAAACGACAAACTCTCATCGACATATGCTTATATCCTTCATACTGCAGAATCACCAAATCTTGAGGTGGCACATTGAGATTGAGATAAGCATAGAACCTAGCATATGTAGTTGGTTTCTTTTCCTTTTATTTATGAAAATTTCTAGACTTTACTCAACAAATTGCCTATAAGTTTGAAAAATAAAATTATTGTTCATTCTGGAACTTTGGTAGCAACAAATAAAGCTTTACCCACATGAGCCTCTGACAGGTCAAAATGGCATGTCAATCAGTAAGGGAAAATGCCTGATGGCGAGTCCCAATTAGACTCACTCTCGTTTGGTATGCCAAGTTCTGTCCAGTATGTGGGCCTGGTTGCCATTAAGAAAAGTGATTGAACTTTTCCCCCTTTTTAATTATCACAAGAACCTTTAGATTCGAGGAACTATCCTTCTCTTTTCATAGTTGCTGTAAAATTTCAGTAGGGGGCCCATTTAATTTTCCTGTAATAGGAAAATTCAATGGGAGTTCTTGCAACATAGTCTTTTAGAAATCTTCCAATTGTGGATTGAAATCCACATTCTATAGTCTTGTAAATAACCTTTTTGTGTTGAGAAAATAAGGGCCACCCTCCAAAAACTTTGATTCTTCCTTGCTAGAGAAAATGATAACAAAAAATCTTTTGCACATAGCTTTATATCCATTACTTTTGAAGGCGTCCTCATTGATACCCCACCATTTGAGGGTTCATTGACTCAAGAATATGCATATTAGAGCATGCTCGCTTAAGAAAGCTATCTCTTCCTTGAACTTATTTGATTTGATTTGATTTCCAAATTTGACCTTTCTTCTATTTTAGCTAGCCCTTGGTGATTGTTGGAAAGATTTTTTCTCTACTTGTTTCTTTGTTTTTATTCATTTGTCTCAACAAATCTTCAATTGACAAATCATTCAACAAAAATTGGCTCCTAGCCCAATTGTTTACATATAACATATGTTATATGTAATACATATAACATATGTTATATGTATAAACAATTGATCTCAAAAAGGTTGGCAAATTAGTCCAATCAACAAGTAACAAGCCATGCAATCCAAAAAACACCAATTATAGCCAATATCAATTGCCATTGACAAGAAAACAATTTATTCGAAACTAATGGCATAATGGCCAATTCGAGTCAACACTATAGGCACAAAAGCATCAATAGCAAAACATCAATTCCAATCAATGTTATTGTATGACAAAAATAACAAATTGCAACAAATGGAACATTGTCTTAAATGGAACATGTTTGTACATCGAGGGATTTTAATATTCCAGGCCTACTAGACTCCTCTTTTTTCATGCCAATCTTATCTATAAGATATGTATACCTTTGGAATGCATGTTAGATCTTTGCATCGATACTACCGTAGTAGAATTCTGTTGTAGTAGAGGTTCTTGTATAGAAACTTGCCTCCAGTGCAGTTTACAACATATTTTTCATATTGTATAGATACAACATGGTTCACACACCATTGATCGTACCATATTTGTTAGATTATAAGGCTTACATATGTAATAATGTTATTAGGCATTGATTTATTGGGTGAATGGTTGAGAAAATCACGCAACCACTTCATCTCTAATAAGAATGAGTTAGATCTCACAACAAACTACAATCTCTATAAAAGAGACAAACACTATTGTATTTAGATGATGAACCAAAGCTAATATTGAATATCTTCTTCGAGTTCCTCTTGTTCATCTTTCATTGTGTTATCACTATGCCTCCAATATTGCTCTAGAATGGTATCAGAGTGAGGTTAGTATATAGATTGCTTAGATTTCCTTTTGAATCGTTGAATCATTGATTTTTTTAGGAGATCGATCCTTTGAATCACTGCATGGTTGATTAATGTGTGGATCTTTTTAATCCTTGGAATTGTTGAATGGCTTGGAATTGCTGAATCATCGTTGAGAGGGACGAGGAAAGAGTAGCCAGATTTAAAGACCCACCCAGTGAAATAAGGGACAGTGGCCTTCGTCCAATGAAAGAGGAAGCCGCAACTGCTATCCTTATGTGCTGTAGGAAATCGTTGTGCTTTCATGTTGAATGTGGGAAGAAGACTGCTAATTGGTGTAGAGATGCCACTATATTATGGTTTTGATCGGAAGACTGCGAACTGGTGTAGAGTTGCCTTTGTAATAAGGTTCTGATCGGCCTTTGGTAGAGCTGCTTTTCAAATTTGAGAGAGTTGTCTTTGGCAGAGTTGCCATTCAAATTTGATGTAACTAATGTTGATTATTATAGCTTTGTGAGACATCCTCCAGGACATGTTCTCCTTTGAGACCGAGTGAGTCGACCTGTGAGAGAGCCCATGTGTTGGGTGTGCCCATGAGATGGGTGTGTTGTTCCTCTCTGGACTGAGATGAGACGACGTGTGCCCCTGTGTGGGGTGAGGATGCCCATGAGATGGGTGTGTCGTTCCTCTTTGGATTGAGATGAGACGACCCCTTTGTGGGGTGAAGGTGCCCATGTGATGGGTGTGCATCAGACTCTGGACTGAGTTGTTATGACGTGTGGTCTCCTGCCTTGTGGACTTTGTTGAGTCAGGCTTGAGATGGTACTCCAGATGATTCTCCTGTGGACTTAGTGAGATAGAGATCTGTTGAGTAGGATGCCCCTATGGCTGAGCACTAGTCGATGTGTGAGATCCCTTGCTATATTATTTGAGACTAAGATTTACCTGTAACCCTAATTATGATGTAAAGGGTACAGGTCGGCTCCACCATATGTGAAAGATAATTAATGTTTATTGTAATAACTAATTATTTTGAGTTATTGAGGTCGGCCCTGTTGTGCCAATAGACACCATTTTTGGTCTGTCCAGTCTAGTATAAATAAAGGTGATTTTCCCATTGAGGAAACACACAAGTCACTTGTCATTTGGAAATTTCAGCAAGTACATCTCCTAGGGCTGAAGTGCGCACCTCTCTTGGGCGTAAGTTTCAAGGTAGTAGAGCACCCTCTTGTGTGGTTTAGGGTTTCATGGTTGGAGGATCTTCTCTTGAGAATATAGCAAAGGATTGTTGAGTTTTTCTCCCTTTTTGAGAAGGGTTTTTCCAGGATATTTCTTGTGTTCTTGTGCATGGTATTTCTTCTTGTGATCTTGGTTATTGCARCAATTGTGAATGGTGTAGCTGCATTTGTTTATGGTTCAAGTACATGACTAAAATGAAATAAACCTCATGCTTGAGCCAAGCATAGTGAAAATTCAACATGGTTTCAGAGCATAGGTCTTGAAGAACCCATTGCACAAGCATTAAAGCCAAYCGTCCTTCTTTTTGCAATTCTGTACGACCTTCTAGGGTTTCTGAGAAAAAGGCTTATTGTTGGCAATCATAAGCCCACGAAACCTAAGATTGCTAGCCTAGCCTAGCTGTTAGGTTTCCTAGCCCAATTGGTAAGGGTTTGTGAAGAATCTGAAAATATGATGAACAAAACTATGATGGAAGATAGGCTTGAGGAATCAAGCAACTTTAGACTACATGAAGAGGATTGGAAGATAGATCTAGAGCCACATCAGAGAGATGAAGACATCAACGATGAAACCTTCCTCTTCATATCAACACTCTCAAGTATGCACTTGTATATATTATTTGTATCATTGTCATGAGGGTACTTGCAGGAGGAAGGAACCTTTGCTGCAATCGTGGATCTAGAGGGATCTCAGTGCATTCAGAGGAACAACACACTGGAGGTGAAGACTCCAGGTTTGATTGTTTTTTAATTATCGTGCCTCTAACCTACATTTCTAAGTTTGCTACATTACAAGTAGGCGTTGTAGCTGTGACAACAATCCTTAAATTGTTTTGATTCTAGAGACGCACTCATTATTCTCCTCTAGGAGATATTCTTGTCTTGTTTCCTTGTTCCAGGTAGGTTAACAACAAAGGAAGATATTTATCCTTCAGACTTTAGAGGGAGTCACTTGACTCAGAGGGAGTCAAAACTATTTGAGGAGGAAGAACATAACCATCATTGAAGCGACCAAAGCATTGATACATGATTAACATCTACTTATGATTCTGTGGTAGAAGCATGCATGACAACAATATATGTTCATAACAAGAGTCCTCACCAGATTTTGAAGAACATAACTCCCGAAGAAGCCTTCATCGGAGTGAAGCCTGAGATTGGACACTTCAGGATATTTAGGTGTCCAATATACTTTCATGTACCTAAAGAGAAGAGGTCCAAGCTAGACCCTTCAGGCAAAAAAGGTACATTTGTGGGATACAGTGAATCTTCGAAGGCCATATCGGATCTACATCCCTGGTCAGAGACAGATTGAGGTGAGCAAAGATGTTATCTTTGAAGAAGAGATAGCCTTTCAAAGATCCAGAGAATCCCAGATGAAGATTGACAGTGAGACAACACCTTCTCCCCCTTTAGCAGTTCAGAGGGAGACAGTCATTATTCCAGTTGATCCAATTGTTCTAGTTGATCTAGTTGCTCCAGTTGATATCCCTAGAGACATTGCAATAGGCCATAAAAGGCCTGCCTAGGCTCGACAAACTCTGCAGGAGGCAGAGGGCCATGCAGCTCCTCAAGGCACATTCTGAGAGAGCAAGAGACCAAAAAGATTTTCGAGCTACTTTTCAGCAATGAGCCACATCATTGATGCTGAGCCTTATTGTCATGGAGAAGCGACAAGTCAGCATGTATGGCAAGATGCCATGGCAGAAGAGTATCAAGAGTATCAATCCATCTTGAAGAATGATGTGTGGGATATTGTTCCAAGACCAGAAGGGAAGTCTGCCGATTCTGTAGTAACTTCCAAGTGGATCTATAAGATCAAGCATGCAGTTGATGGAAGTGTCGAGAAATACAAAGATTTGTAGCCAAAGGATTCTCACAGGTGGAGGGAATTGACTACAAGGAGACATTTGCTCTAGTAGCTCGATACACTTCCATCCATACTATCATTGCACTAGCTGCATCCATGGGTTGGAAACTACATCAGATGGATGTATAGACAACATTTCTCAAGATGCCATGGCAGAAGAGTATCAATCCATCTTGAAGAATGATGTGTGGGATATTGTTCCAAGATCAGAAGGGAAGTCTGTAGTAACTTCCAAGTGGATCTATAAGATCAAGCATGGATCTATAGACAACATTTCTAAAGATGCCATGGCAGAAGAGTATCAATCCATCTTGAAGAATGATGTGTGGGATATTGTTTCAAGACCAGAAGGGAAGTCTGTAGTAACTTTCAAGTGGATCTATCATTGCACTAGCTGCAACCAAGAAGTTTAGATCGAGCAACCAAAAGGATTCGTGATACACGACAACAAAACTCATGTGTGTAGGTTGAAGAAAGCCTTGTATGGACTAAAGCAGGCACCTCGTGCTTGGTACGAGAAGATGGATGGATTCTTGATGAGTTTGCGCTTTAGCAAGAGTGCTGTCGATCCAAACCTATACTATCATATTGTTGGTAACGAGTGCCTAATCTTGGTCCTATATGTGGATGACTTATTCCTCATCAGTTCAGAAAGACTTATTGCTGAATGCAAGCGAGCATTGACTTCTGAATTCGAGATGAAGGATCTAGGTATGATGCACTATTTCTTGGGACTAGAAGCATGGCAGAGGACTGATGAGAATTTCCTGAGTCAAGGATAATATACAGTGGAGATATTGAAGAAGTTCGGTATGACAGACTGCAAATCCATGCCTACACCAATGGTAATGGATTTGAAGAAGATGAACTATGCTTCTACTGATTTAGACGAGATTGATCCACATTTATATCGACAACTAATTGGATCATTGATGTATCTGGTTAACACCTGCCTGAAATATGCTATGCAATGAATGTACTTAGTCAGTTCATGAGTCAGCTTAGACAGACTCACTGGATAGCAGCGAAGCATGTATTGAGATATCTACGAGGCATAGTTGGATATGGCTTGAGATATGCCTCCAGTGTCGACATGAATTTGCAGGGATATGCTGATGCAGATTGGGTAGGGAGTGCAGTGGACCAAAAGAGCACATTCGGTTGTTGTTTTACCTTGGGGTCTGCCATGGTTTTCTGGTGCAACAGGAAACAAAGCTCTGTGGTCTTTAGTACCGCAGAAGCAGAGTATATAGCATTGAGTGTGGCAGTTCGCGAAGCAGTGTGGCTTCGCAAGCTCTTGACAGATTTATTTGATCACGAGATGGATCCTACCATTATTCGTTGTGATAACCAGAGTTGTGTGAAGCTCTTTGAGAACCCTGTGTTTCACGATAGATCGAAACACATTGAGATAAAATATCATTATATCAGAGACATGGTGCAGAGGAAAGAAGTACACGTGCAGTACCTTCCTACACATGAGCAGATTGTAGATATCTTCATCAAACCGCTTGCCAAGACGAAGTTCGAGTACTTCTGTGAGAGACTAGGCCTAGTGGAGAATGCTTCCCTAGCTGAGAGGGAGTGTTGATGATTACAACTTTGTGAGACATCCTCCAGGACGCGTTCTCCTCCGAGTCTGAGTGAGTCGACCTGTGAGAGAGCCCATGTGTTAGGTGTGCCCATGAGATGGGTGTGTCCTTCTCTGGACTGAGATGAGACGATGTGTGCCCCTGTGTGGGGTGAGGATGCCCATGAGATGGGTGTGTCGTTCCTCTTTGGATTGAGATGAGATGATGTGTACCCCTGTGTGGGGTGAAGGTGCCCATGTGATGGGTGTGCATTAGACTCTAGACTGAGTTGTTATGACGTGTGGTCTCCTGCTTTGTGGATTCAGTTGAGTCAGGCTTGAGATGGTACTCCAGATGATTCTCCCGTGGACTTAGTGAGATAGATATCTGTTGAGTAGGACGTCCCTGTGGTTGAGCACAGGTGGACGTGCCCCTAGTGGCTGAGCACTAGTAGATGTGAGATCCCTTGCTATATTGTCCGAGAGTAAGATTTACTTGTAACGTAAATTGTGATGTAAAGGGTACATGTCGACTCCACCGTATGTGAAAGATAATTAATGTTATTGTAATAATTAATTATTTTCCGAGTTATTGAGGTCGGCCTTGTTGTGCCAATAGACACCATTTTTGGTCTGTCTAGTCTAGTATAAATAAAGGTGATTTCCCCATATTGAGGAAACACACAAGTCAATTGTCATTTGGAAATTTCAGCAAGTACATCTCCTAGGGTTGAAGTGTGCACCTCTCTTGGGCGCAAGTTTCAAGGTAGTAGAGCACCCTCTTGTGTGCTTTAGGGTTTCATGGTTGGAGGATCTTCTCTTGAGAATATAACAAAGGATTGCTGGGTTTTTCTCCCTTGTTGAGAAGGGTTTTTCCAGGATATTTCTTGTGCATGGTATTTCTTCTTGTGATCTTTGTTATTGCAGCAATTGTGAATGGTGTAGTTGCATTTGTTTATGGTTCAAGTACATGACTAAAATGAAATAAACCTCATGCTTGAGCCAAGCATAGTGAAAATTCAACAACGAATCATGGTTGTGAGCTCATGAATTTGGAGTTCAATTTCTCTTCGATTCGTGCATTACACACCCAAAAACGTATCTTGCGTAAGTGTTTGTTCTGGCCAAGGATCAGACCTGCTCCGGATCTTTAATGATACGTGAAGAGGAGGCAAGCATTTAAGTCAAGTCATCGAACTTGTGGCTTTTAGAAAATTCGAGTGTGGTCTATCGCACTTGTCAAGCAATAGAGAATTTCAACCCATTGACTGTAGAAAAATGGGTCATACAACAATTAATTGTAAAATCTGTGCACGTGATCTTCTCAAAGGGAAAGCTTAAAGAATACAAAAATATAGCTCTTACTGAAGATTGATTAGATATAGAGAGTGGTGAGATTTTGCTGAAGTATTGGTATTTTGAGAAGGCTCACAGTTTGAAGAAAGGGAGGGATGCAGTGGAAGACAGATAGTTGTTCAATAGTCGAGGATGCTTGTGGATCGGAGAATATATACCTCATTGGGGTTATGAGACATGCATGTGGGGATTGTTGTCCAATAGTTCAGGGGGGATTTGGAAGTTTGATATCATAAGTTTACAAGGGTTACGAGACATTTCAAGTGCTAATGATGTCCAATGATGTTGGGAGACTTGGATCACAGCTAGGAGGTATTCCTTTCGGTGGAATAGGGAGCAACTTGAAGGAGTCTTACTGGTTCAAGCTTGTTTTCAAAGACAAGATTTTGAAGAACGTTTGGTTCTATTTGTGTTCAATAAATGTGTATTTGTTTTAAGTGAGTTTTGTTTTTTAGTGGTGTAAGCCTTAAGAGGGGGTGTTAGATTATAAGGCTTATGTATGTAATGTCATTAGGTATTAATTTATTAATAGAGATTGTTGGATGAATGGTTGAGATAATCATGCATACACTTCATCTCTAATAAGAAAAAGTTAGATCTTACAACAAACTACAATCTCTATGAAAGAGACAGTATTAAGATGAACCAAAGTTAATATTGTATATCTTCTTCGAGTTCCTCTTGTTCATCTTCCATTGTGTTATCATTGTGCCTTCGATATTATTTTGATAATACTTGTGTGGTGCATATATAGTATAGGACAACATATGTTGTATTGTATGGTTGACCCAAACCCAAAATAAACCTACTAGAAAACCCAAAGTCACAAAAAATCCCTAAAAACTTGCCAAAAAGACCTATGGTCCTATACATAACCTAAACATTGCCATTTCAAGCACTTCATTTCTTTTCTTTGTTCTCTTGTGCATTTTTGAGACTGTAATTTGTCCTTCCGAGGAGAAAAACTGTTTTTTCGACACGACATTTTCTAAATTCGTTGCATCTTTTCGTATTTGTGAGATGTATACTCTTTTCTCTTTGATTCATGAGCAACAATACTTGTCATCTCTGATAGAATTTCTCATAGGATGTCCATGTTGAAATTCTTCTGTAGGACTCAAAGACGATGTCTTTCTCCACTTTTGTCCCTTGAGACTCGACCTTTGCACTTGCAATCGGTTCCTTGTTCTCATCAAGACTTAACTTGGAGAATAACTAACTAGCATCTTCAGTTGATTGGTTGTGTAAGACATGCACAACACTTATGTGGTAATTTACACCACGGTTAGACCCTCACATCCAAGTAGCAAAAACCTTTGTTTTCAAATAAAATTCCAGTCCATCTAAAATGTTAGGTGCTAGTTATTTTTTCTAATAGGATCCATATATAGTC
>ML797258.1:199097-214310 GCA_009831015.1 Picea engelmannii | reverse complement strand
TTTGAGATTTCTGATAGACAAAATTGGTCTTGATTTGAGATTTGATGCTCCAACACCTCGTGATTTGAAAACTAATTGGTCTTGGTTGGTTAGGTGCTAGTCTCACCAACGAGATGTCAGTCCATCATTGTTGGCTTGTTCATGACCAATGAAACTACTTATAATGGATTAATTAATCTCCTAAAAGTGAAACATAACTCTACAAACTATGGTGCAACATCACAAAATTTGTCTTAAAAACCAAAAGGGCTATAAAAAGGGCAATTTTAAGATGGCAGTGTTAAGGATATGGGCATTTCATCCATTATACATCAACAACGGACAATATTCGTATGCAAACTTAGAAAGCTCCTTTTCATTGGAAAAAAAACCCTCACAGGGAATACAAATTTCAGTGTTTATCAAATATGAATGGTTATAGCCATGGTTAGCATATTACAAGGAAGTCGCTCCCATAGTAAGGATCTACACAATGACAATTGCAAGTGAACCTCTCATGCCTAGACCAAGGAATTTGAGAAATTGCACAATGCTAACTAGTTGTTTTCCTTTGTCTTTGTTTGGACTCTATGATATTTTTGCAGATCGAAGTCCTGTATATGGCATAAAATCTTGTGAAGACAAGACAAAAATCACCAAGAAGTGGATTTGAATTTTGAAGCAATTTTAATTTTCCTTGTTTTTGAGTTACCTAGGAAAACAACTTATTTTGAATTATAGTCCCCACCATACACAAAATTACCCTAGATAACTTCACCCATGTGATCTTCTCGTTCATCAACTTTGACAAAATTTGTTGGCCAACATAGTTTACTTGTTGTTTAATAAAAAAGAGATTGATCAAGCAATCCCACAATGGTGATATGTGAATAGTCATTCTTTGTTGCGCAATCTTTCTTTTGGGGATGATGGTGTTGCGAGTACCATCATTGATGAAAACATTGATGGTTATTTCCTTTTAAACAATGCAATTCTCCTCATAAACCCCAACGTTTATAAATACATGAAACATAAAGAATCTCTCAAAATAGGAGTGTACCATGAGATGGAGTCAATTGAAGTGTTCATGCTCACCCAAGGCTCATTCTCCTAGGATAAAAACAATGACAATGAAGGCCCACTAAGAAGCTCGAGGAAGCTTTCTCAAACAATGCGACTAAGATCCAAGTTAAATCAGTTAAGAAGAACCTTCTAAGCTAGTGCGCCCCATGTCCCTAAAAATAGTTGGTGCATCTCAAGTGAGTCCCACCAAGTACCTCCTAGAATGGTCCAAAGTGATTCAGACCCCAAAAATTTGACCAAATTTCAAACTTCTTGGAATGGCCTGAAACTTGACCCAATTACTATACACAATAGTGGGTCTCCAAAATAGTGCCAAATATCGCAAAATATCTCTGTTTAAAATAGACCAAAACTAGACAATAATTGATTGCCACCAATTCTCACCCCCATGATGTACTCAATGTTGGATCTCCAAAAAATGTGACAATCTTTGAAAACTGAAAATTCCTAGTTTTAGAACTTGGGTTGACCAAGTTTGATAGAGGTCCAAAATATCTTGAAATTTGACACAAATAGAGCACCATGTTAATCTCTCCAACGAGTATCCAAATCTACTCTTATTTTTCAAGAAAGATAAAATAAGTATAAATTTTCCAAGATTATAAGTATAAATTTTCCAAGATTATGAATCTTGAAATATAAGTATAAATTTTCCAAGATTATGAATCTTGAAAATATGGAGCTACCCATTTGAAGAACTCAATATTGGGCCTGAAACCATTATCTCTTACTAAGAAAGATCAAGTTTTTAAAAATAGAAACTACAAAAAATAGTGGAATCAAGAATTTGAAAGGTGCCCATTTTAGTGTCCTCCTCCTCCAAAATCTAAATATCAACATGATGCAAGGGGAAAATTTGGTAAAAATAGATCTGGAAGCGTGAATTAGAAACCTTCTAAAAATAAATCTCTAGAAGCTTGTGTTAAATTCAAGGGAAAATTGGAACATAAATATTCTTTTAACTACAGTAGATATAGATCAGCAATCAAAATAAAATTTCTGAAGTAGACCAATCACAGAAATAATACAATGGATCTGAACATGTAGAAAACAATTCTAAATTAAATCTGAACATGAACAGATCTAATCATTAGCAAAACAAAAAAACAATTCTGAACATTAACTTAAACAAAGAACAGATCTGATCATTAGCAAAAACAAAATCTGAACATTACCATAACCAAAATAAAGAATAGATTTACCTGAAGTACTTGCTATTGTCCTCTTTACTGTATGCTCAGAAAAAACTATAATGGTCATGGATCAAACCCTCAAGGGTAGCTTTCATCATGATCTATGTGGACAGTTTTTCCAAGAAGAATTAGGTAGATTTTAAAAACCAATCAGCATGCTAAACATCAAGTAGGGCTGATATAAATAACCCCAATGACCAAATTAGAGGCTAAAAGAAAACCCCTAATAGCCCAAACAAAAAACTGTCCAATGGATATAGGACTGCTACAACAAATAGGCAGCTTAGGGTAGCAGTCTTAGGGCTGTCTTATCAGGCCCTAGAGGCTGGAAATAACAAGGTGACAGCAGCAATATGCAAAGACACCAGTGGCAGACAAGGAGAGACCAGCGGCAGCCTAAGGAAGATCAGCGGCAGGCTGGAGAAGAGGGAGGAGGAGGCTGCAGCACATGAACAACAAGAGGAGAGGGCCACACCACCTCAACCAACAAGAGGAGAGGGCCGCACCACCTCAACACAGCAAGAGGAGACCAAAAACCAGGGCAGCCGTACCTTACACCAGCACAAGACAAATACTCCAAGAGGCCGCACCTTAAAACAACAAGAGAAAATTACTCCAAGGAGGTCGCACCCAAAAATCAAAATTGAACAAGAGTAGCCGCAGCAAAATCAGACCAAGAGAAGTGTGGGAGGAAGAATATGATAATATGTTGAGAGAGTGAGGGGTGAGGTTCTTTTTATAGTTTAGGAAGGGGTTTAGGGTTAAATAAATTAACCCTACCTTTTAGGGTTAATTAAAAACCCAAATAAAACAAAATAAAAGATAATTAATATTTTAATTATAAAAATATTAATTAGAAAATCAACAAGTGAAAGTGACTGGAAAAGACCAACACCACAATAAACATTAAGAAGGACAAGGCCCGAGAAAGGGGAGGCAACAAGACAAAGTCAAAGGGGTCTTCTTCAATGACAATATGTCCATATAAGTCTCATGATAACTTATAAGCTTTTATCATCCCAACCTAAGTCACATGGTTCGGGTTCGAGTTTGGGTTCGACAACGATTAGGTTTGATTCGGGTTCGAATTTTCCAATAAGGTTCGGATGAGGTTCGGCTTTAGGTTCGGCATATATATTGAACCCTAATGAAACCTCATCCCAAACCTCAATAAAATTCTCCTTCAAATTCGTCCTAAGGTTCGAATTCGGGCACACATTTGAGTTCGTTTAGGTTCGACATTAGGTTTGGCAAACCTTGAGGTTTGCCGAATTTCGAACCTCAAGCTTTAGGTTCGGCGAGCCCTGTGACTTAGATCCCAACATAAGAGGAATGTCACTGATGTGATCATGTCTTTCTTCTTAACTGCTCCTAGGTCTCATGGAGCATCTCGGGAGAGAAGAAGATCACACATCATCTCGACTTGGCATTTAACCAAGAACCACCTGGTCCTAGACCAGGATAACCCAGAACACATCTGGGGGCCCTAGATCAGGAATAGTAGCTGCTGAAAAATTTACAGTAACAAGGCAATGTAGATGAACTACATAGTGTTTATCTTTCCCTTTCTGTTGAAAGTTGTCTTCCATTCACAAAGAGATTTTGGTTGCAATTATTTGCTGGGCATTCTGTTTTCAGCCTTCATGATCTGTTGAACCTCAAAGGGGCTTCGAAGATGGCTCAACATTCCACAATTTGAAGGTTGTGAACATATGCTGTGGTTACCACATTCCAATAGCCCATGTTTTGTTCAGTCATTTTTTCAAACAGATACTATGCATCGTTAAAAATTCTACATTTCACATACATATCAACCAACTTGTTTCCCAAATCCATATTATGCTCAATTCCAGTTCTGGCCATATGGGTATGGACCCTCTTTGCCCACTGCAAGAAATTTCACTTCAGCATGTGTGAAAAGGTCATAGATTGTTTTTCTTTGTCAGGCATTTTAGATAGAAACCTGACTTTCTGCCTTCAGAGTTTAATCTTCTGGACTCACGATGTTCAAAGAATTAGTTGATATTAAATGGCCATTTATGTGTCGTAGTTTTAAAGAATATCACTGAGAAATACCTTCTTGATAACAATAATACTAACAATATTAATGGATGTTGAGCTTGACATCTATCAATTTCAGTGCCTGTAGTGTGCCATGAATGGATTTTGCATTCATCGATTCTTCCACAATATCTCCGCCTCAAAGAACACAGTTTATGTTCTTCTGCATAGGTTCTTCCCAAAGGCCTATAGAGTTGAACAGGAGCTCTGATAGTATTGCGTCTTGTATGCAGACCCTACTCCATTCAAGATCAGGTCATCGACATAATCTAAATGATAATCCATAATAGTAGCATCAAAACATTCAAACAAAGAACATTGGGAAACCGGGGTTTATAATGGGATACCCTCATGGGGAAGAAAAACGACTGCAATCAGCTCTACTGTATTCATCAAAGGAGACATCAATGGCCCCTTCTCTCTGTCGACATACACTATTTTAAATTTTCCCCTAAGAATTTCCTTGTGGATGAGCAGTAATAATGCATCTCCTTTGGAGGGACAGTTTTCTCTTCTTTTTGTTGTGAATATAAATTACTCAAATATTGGGTCCTTTGCACTTGGGCCTCCAAAATTCAATTTCATTATAATATATCGCTTTTCTATATGATTGCAAGCCAGTGCGGCTTTAACTCCCCTCAGGATCCGGGCATCAAAATAATCTAAATGATAATTCATATGAGCAGAATAAAAGGTTACCCTTATGGGGAAGAAAACCCACTGCAATCAGCTCTCCTGAATGCATCACAAAGGAGACATCAATGGCCCCTTCTCTTTGCGTGCATACACTATTTTAAATTTTCCTTTTAGAATTTCCTTGTGGGAGAGCAATTATTATGTCTCTCCTTTTAAGGGCAATTTTCTTTTCTTTTTGTTGTGAATATAAATTACTCAAATATTGGGGCCATTGTGCACTTGGGCCTTCAAAAATTTGATTGCGTTATAATTTATAATACCCATCTTTTCTACTTGATTGTAAGCCACTAGGGCCTTCACTAATGAGTGCCCATTGTTATAGTTGCATTTAGCATACTTACACAATCTTATTTACAGAAACTTTATTTAGCTAGGGTCATAGTGAGGTTGCCAGAATGCTATTTTGCTGGTATGGTGAATTGAATTGTGGAAATATAAAGATACAAAAAAGGTCATAATTACAAAACAGGTACCTGATGTAGAACAAATCTGGAAGCTTAGTGAAACATTAGAAGAATTGACATAGTAGTGCTAACTGCTCTTCTATCTAATCACGAAGTTATGTGAAGCACCATTATGGCATCCTTTTCCTAAGTGAAGGCATCATCATTTTCATCCTAATCATAGATGTATTTATGAAGTATATTAATTTTTATGACTGCTATATGCTGTGATCACTGGAAACATGAACGGCTAGTTTGTATAAACTGATTGATTATTAATATCATTGAGGTACCTTTAGGAGAAAATGTTCTATGTATTCTGATCCAACAATAGTCAATGACTTCATCTAACAAATTGCCTGTGCAGATGTTAAGCTGCATGCTAATGAGACAGAGTATGGATCCTACAGAGTGAAGATATCCTCAAACACAATGGATGCTGTTGTAAAATGTAGATCCTCACTGGAACAGCTACTGAAAGGAAATGTTGTAGCAGATGATAAGTTTGATCCTGCTGCTATACAGCTACTTTTTACTCGTGAGGGGTTGCAGCTTCTAAGATCATTAGAACGGGAGACCAAGACTTGCATAATATTTGAAAGACGCAGTCTTAGTATCAAAATTTTTGGTCCAGCCAACAAAAGTGATAAAGCTATTAAAGATCTGGTACATAACTTGATGTTGCTTCATGAAAACAAAAACCATCAGATATCTCTTAGAGGAGAAGGGGTGCCATATGGGTTGATGAAGGAAATTGTCAAAAGATTTGGGGTGGAGCTAGCTGGATTTAAAGCACATGTTCCTGAGGCAGAATTTATTCTAGATACACGCCGTCATGTTTTGTCTGTTCGTGGCAGTAGAGAGGCAAAGATTAAAGCTGACAATGTCGTCATTGAAACTGCAAATAGTATTAAGGGGATTCATAATCATATACTAAAAGAAGTTGATGAGAGTGGGAATGCTTGTCCCATCTGCTTCTGTGATATTGAAGACTGCTACAGACTTGAAGGATGTGGCCATGCCTTTTGCAGATCATGCCTAGTTGAGCAGTGTAACTCAGCCATGCGTCATCATGAGGGCTTTCCTCTTGTTTGTGCTCGTGAAGATTGCAACCATTTGTTCTTAGTTGCTGATCTAAAATCCTTGGTCTCCAGTGAGGCACTAGATGACTTATTTAGAGCTTCCCTCGGGGCATTTGTAGCTTCTAGTAAAGGTACCTACAGATTCTGCACCACCCCAGATTGCCCATCCATATATGAGGTGTCAACTTCTGGCAGACTCTTTGTTTGTGGCAGCTGTTCGCTGGAGTTGTGTACAACCTGTCATCTAGAGTATCATCCATACCTGTCATGTGAAGAATATAGAGAATTCAAGCAAGATCCTGATGCCTCTCTCAAAGAGTGGTGCAAAGGCAAAGAGGATGTTAAAAGGTGTCCTGGTTGTGGGTTCACAATTGAAAAAACTGAAGGTTGCAATCACATTAGTTGTAAGTGTGGTAAACATATTTGCTGGGTATGTGTAGAGTCCTTTGACACCAGTGACAGTTGTTATAGCCATTTGCGCGCTGTACATGGTGGTTACTAATTGCAAACTCTCTCTCACTTTTTCTTCATTCTATGTTGAGGTGATGATGTTTGTGTTTGCTCTGAGTTGTGATAGATATGGCAGTGATATATGTGTTTTGTTTCTCCACACAAGCTAAGGTTAGGTTAGTTGTGGTAGACTAAACAGAGGTGAAGCAACATGAAAAGATAAGAAACTTCTAGTGCCAGAAGAGAAGGGGTTGCTTAAAACATACAGAACTCTATTGATAGTAAAACTCAACCTTGATATGAATTGATATGGGTCGTGGAGTAAGATGGGAAAAAGTAGGCATTCTAACTACATTATAAAGTAGAACTTGCTCAATTACAGGGCATAAACTATCAATCATGATTCAAGAGCGCACAATAAATCAATCGAACAACCTTTGCCACAAAACTTATGTCCCCAAATCAAATTTCACGATTTAAGGCAAACTCAATAATGTCATCTAACTTTCTAAGACATGAAACAGGAAGGGATTTATCAATCTATTGGTGTTTAGTGCAGTGATTTCTATCAAACCCAACTTACTGAATTTAGAATGTACTCGGTCGACCATAGGCTTCTATCAAACTTGCATTAAAACACACGTATATTTTTTATTGTACTATAATTTTTACAATCGATGTTCAACAAGTAGAAGCAATCGTTCAGAGGGTTTTGCAATCCGGGTTTAGCCAAAACCACCATCCTACCATGGAAAATTGCATTAAAACTGCACACTTGAAGCTAATACAAACACCAAGTTTGCTTTTATGCTCACCCACTATCAACTCTGGGATTGACAGAAGGGAAGAGAAAACTGCTGAAGACTACTTGAAAACCACAAAATGGTCCAAGAGGAAATTGGAAATACAGATATACAGCTGCAAAAAAACAATTGGCTTAAGGTTCCAACACCTGCTTCTATCCAGGGTCGTTGTTTTAGCCCCAGACATAATGAGACAACTCTTAAGTTGAAGAGATGCGTTCTAATTTACTTACAGGTAAACTCCAATGTGAAACCTCATGTTTTTTCCTTCTTTTTAATGGGAAGTGTCTAAATTTATATGCGGGCTGGTATTTATGGGCCCAGCCATTGTTTAACTCACTCAAATCTGCGAGCTGAATCTTATTGAGTGCTACTTTTCTATTTGATTCTTGCAGGCTGAAGACTCCTGTTGGGATTTTGTTATGAGATGAAAAATTGTCTTACAGGGACTTTGAAATTATTTTGGTTAATGGGTGTACCAGAATTCCTACTGTTTAAGAACTTGTCAAGAGAATGACTGAAGAAACTAACTTGTAGTTTGGTGATATCTGTTCCAAAAGATTTATCTGACTCCAGAAATAGAGAAGGTGAAAGTAATATGAATAATGACACTAATCCATTTACAGTTAAAAGCTGTAGAAACGGGATATCCAGGGATAAGGTCAGTCCTATTGGAAACTTGAATTTCCCTCGTCAGCAATGACATATTGTGAATAAGGAATTTAGGGATTCACTTTCATGTCAATTGAGTATGTCTTCTTGAACAATTCAGAAAGAGCCTATAGTTGGAGGTGCTCATAGCCACAGCTGAGGTGAATTTTCATGCTCTGGATTTACAAGCATCTCTAGCTAGTATTCAAACTGAGACAACGATGCCTGATGAGAACTCAAGTGTTAACGATTTCATCGCAAGCCAGAAGAGGTGAGGTTGAGTCGAATCCAAGAAAGCATAATATGTGACCATGTAGACATATCCGAAATTACACCTTTACATACCGACTCAGGAGACATGGTTGGAAAAAAAATTCTAGAGGTCTTAGACCTAATTAGTTTATAACTTTTTTTTTTTCTATGAATACGCGATGTTTTTTTTATTTATAAAATTTCATGTATGATATAAACATAGGATGCGAGGTCCTGAACAGAGTGCTATTAGTTTACCGACTTCGGTATTTGTCACAGGAATTTCTTATCGTAAGAGGTATCCGTATATCTCTTCCAATGATAAATTCCTGTGACGATACAAAGTCAGTAAACTAACAGAAACAGCAGGCAAGTCCCTCAAACGAGTTTCTGAAGGAGTTGTCACGGGACCGGACAGAAAGAAAAGGTCTGTGTAACTAGATTTGCTTCTATTTACTAATTTAGCTGTTTTGGTTAAATCCATGCTTTCTTAAATCTAGTGTCTCTTTGAGAAAACATATTTAATAAAAACTGTGGACTGTCAGGTTCCTCCTCCGCCTATGAATCTTCGAAAAGATGATATGTGGCTTAGGCGGAGGCCACAGATATTCACACCTTATGGTTTATAATTTAAACGCTGGTGAGCTATGCCATTTGTAAATGCTTTAGTCTGCGGATGGATTATCTGCCTGTCCTTGACAATGTTGATCTGTAAGCTACTCATATCTGTAGCTTTATTGGCTTATGTTTTACATGTATTGATCAAAGCTCAGTTGCAATCCATTTGAAAGTCAAACTGTAAATTATCGCCTACATTGTAGGACTTGTTAATTGGACAATAGGTGTTAAATTTTCTTTGCTAGCCATGCACTACTTGTACTATTTTCTGAGTAAGAAAGGCTGCGTTCCGAGATGGAGATGACCAAGTAAATTCATTTGTGATGACGATAATTTTACAAGCTTATTGTGTTGGACAGTTTGTAAAATTCCATCCATTCATTGGATCCCCGAAAAAAAATTCTGGTTCATCTAGTGTTTAAAGTAAATTGTTTAATTGGCTTTATATATGTGAATTCAGGTTTGATAATGATAATGAATTGTATTATATGTCGTATTTTGGCTTGCAACTTTCTCAATACAGTCAAGATAGATTTCTGATGAGGATGGTAGAAATCTTGGATTTCTAAATTAGGTATTGCTTTTTATTAATAATAATAATAATAATCTATTTTTAAAGTCATGGCTAAGTCAGCATACCAAATTGGTGTATGAGACCCTCTTGTTTGTGGGACAAGGGATCCCCTTTCGCCCAGCGATTTGACTGGTAAAGTCTACGAAGGTATACATACTCTACCCCCCTCTGGATTTGAACCTGTGACCTCTTGAGAGGAAGCACATGTTCTTAACCATTAAACCCATTATTATTGATAAAAGGTGAGGTTTTACTGAGACCCTGAGCTTTAGTGACATCTGACATTTGTTACATTATTGATACAAGTAGTCCCTTCAAGGTTGCTAGCAAGAGATACTTGTAAGTGGCAACCCAGAGATTAAACAAGAATGACAAGACTAAATTCATTCTCCAACTGAAATCATCATAACCCTGAAACTAATACGACTACAGAATGGCTTGCAGCCCAGTGACTTCCTGGGGAGCATTGTATAGTATAACTATACAGCAAGTTTTTCATCCCGTCTTTATCTCGTTTTAAATACAATTAGTTATCTCTTCAATAAAAGTTAGACCTACCGAACCGACTCCCAAATTGGTGAGGTAATCTGCCACCTTATTGCTGTATGTATACATGGGGGATTCTGAACTGCTTGAAAGCTTTGAGAAGCCTAAGAGCATAGTGGATAACCTTATCAGTCTCATCCTTCTCTTTGGATGGCCTCCACTATAATCATCTATTCTCCTTCAGTGTCAAGCGTCATCCAATTATTTTCAAAGGCCAAATGATTACTTTGAAAGCGGGTCCTTGCCTCAGACAAGTTATTTGTAGACCTGTTAATGTGGGTTTTTCATCCTTGTCAATGCACACGGATTTGTCAGGATAAAACGCGCAAAGCGTGGTTTCCATTCTTATTGGCAGATCCTCCAGTGTGTGGCACTCGTCGGGTTTTTTTTTTAAGCTTTATGATTTTGCGGCAGAGACTAAATCCAAAAAACTAGGGGCAAATTAACAAACACTGGAATCGGAATGCAACATTGCATAAATTAAGAGCACGAATGATTATTAACACTCAATTTATACAACCTTTCATTAACACTCAATTTATACGGCATCAGAGGACTAGTTAGACCCACAAGATAGATATAAACGTCGTAATCCAATTTCTAATTGAAAATCGGGGGGCAGGTTATATCGCTGCACTAGTATGACCAAAGAAATAGTTCATCGACATAAACTAGCCAAAACTAAAACAGTAATGCATATAATGAAAGATAGCTTGCATCCATGAAAGGACACCTCAAAACTTTGTCATTGATAGCTGGCCTACAAAGTATGAGAACCTTTATCTCTTGTTATCGAGTTTTATTTTCTAAAGTTCGCATCATTGTTGGCTATCCAACTTCCTTCTACAACATTCCACCTACTTGGAGCTTTCAACTTTCTACAGTAGAGGTTGATTCAAAACTGATGATGAGCCTAATTACACGTCGAAATTATTGGTGTAATTTGTACATATAGTCACAGTGCATGTATCATTATTATATGTAATTCTGTTTAATGTTATTTTATTTTTATTTTTATTGTATTACGAGGTATGGTTAAGGCTAATCTAGTCAAACTTGATATGTAGGTTTAATAACTCTTGTAAGTTTTTTCGGGCAAAAATGGCTTTTTAGTGCAAAACAAAAAATTCATCTCTATCTTAGAGGCTTATTGGAGTTTAACCTTGTGAATTTTCAACTTCAGGGCTGTTAAGAAATATAAACAAAACAATAACGACGACATGTTATATTTCAACTCTTAACATCCCCAATCCACTAGGAATTTCAAGAGAAAATATACCAATGAGTTCCAATAAGTTTCGGTGCTCTAGGGCAATCATATCTTTATATTACAGATTTGAAAACACATATCACGACAGTAAATACAACGAGAAATCTATTCTTATATTCTTTTATTATAATGCTAAATCACTTAACACATAGACCCTCAACTTATGTCAAATCAGAAAAACACACAGTGCTGGAAATTACAGACCATAAAGAATATAGATGGCTGAAAATCAAATCTACAATTTACACAACTATATACCATATATATATATATATATATATATATAAAGTTTATGTACATACATAACTTTATTGCAAGCCTAGTACAATCTTTTATCACTCCAAATTTTAGTTAGGGAAAACCAAGAAAACTCAAATGCATATCAAGGAGATCCAACAAGTATGCATCATACAAACATGTATTCTAAGGTAAGACATCTTTTTTTTATTTCATTTCAACAATCAAGGTTTTATCTCAAAACTTTAATCTCCAAATTTTCGAGGGATGAAACCTTAACCCTGGTCTCCAAGATGCTTTAAGAAGCTTAAGAAACCACGACGACTCCAAGAGAGAGTTCAAGTAGAAAATAAGATCCAAGAGAGAAGAGTTGTGCACTCCTCTTCCAAGAGAGAGATGAGCAGTGCATTCCTATTGATCACTTCTCTACCACAAGTGAGTGATAGACTCTTTCCTTCTATATATATATGAGAGGTAAGGGACTAAAACAATGTATATGTGGACTGCAACTCTTACAAGCAACCTACAAAGACATGTGTATGGTCACATGTAGAGCGCTACACTAAAAGTGTACACATGTCAAGCTTCAAGGTGACGTTGTCCACAAACAAGTTTCCCACCACGAGAGTGCCGCACAAGGTATGTACACCGCTCCTACAAGTCTTCAACGACACCAACTATCCTCTTAAGCCATGTACTCCACTAGACCCAATCTTCCTACGTGAACCCTATCATAACCTAAGGGTCCTTCAACCAACTTCAAGCTTACTTGCAAGCACCTAAACCACCTTGTGCTATCTAGGGCTCAATGCCCTCTTTTGATATGCAAAACATTCCTCGTAAGTACGACGGTCTCCAAGCAAGTGACCATCTCCATGTGGTCATTATGTAGAATGTTGCCAACACCCTCTAGAGATCTCCAATGCTTTAGGGAATAATTTGATGCAAGCACCCAATTGAGGCCAAGCGATAAATGAGTAAGCCATCTCGAATGTGTAAATATATCACATATCGTCTCCTGGTTGCAAATCCATCACAAAGCATCTAGGGGTTGATCACACACCATATACCCCAAATCTCATGATGCACCTCCAAGCATGGTGTAAAGACTTTTGGAGTAACCTCGAAAGTTAATACTCCTTGTTTATGAGGAAAGTGTTTTCACCAACTTTTGCCGATGCCTTTTGCAACTACACCAAACCTACCACTTACAACTTTGTACCTGTTGTAGTAATAAGATCAACCACTATCTTGTTGAAATCCCTACTCCGACACTTCTGATAAAATCAAGGGGCCTGCAACATGGATAATGGCCCATTGAGAGAAATATAACTAAAGACAAACCTAATAAAGTTTGCTTTGTTGTAAGAGCCATATCTGACATGCTTTTCGAGGTGTACACGCCTTTCCTTGAGCAAACTCGCGTTTACGTGCCTGTCTCCACTTAAACCTACGTACACGACCTCAAGAACCGTAGGACAAACTCCATACAACTCGACCCTTTTTCGTGGCTTTGCTTTGCTTAAACCCACTTGTGGCTACCTTTGTTTTCTCTTATCCTTGACCTGATCTCTAGATGGAAGTCCTCCACCTATCCAAGATTTTCTTGAATCACAATCTTTAGTGATCCAACCCTTTAAGCAGAAGTCCATCTCTGCGCTGTACCAATATGTCAAGTGTCTTCCTCCTTCACCCTAGCCTTGCTTTTATAAGATTGAGTTATGACCTGACCCTAATCTTCAAAGTGATTGACCGTTGAAGTTATTAAGATTAAATATTAATTACTTTTAACATTTTCTTATATAACTCAACTAATTAATAAAAACACTTTACTTTAATAATTCCTTTAATTAAAGTAAAGTTTAAAAATAGAAGGCTTTGGATGACTTTCACAGATCTAGACACTTAGACTTGTGTGGAAATACTTGTCCGGTGCTACCAACATCAACACTCTCTTTTAGTGAGGAAGATATTTCTTGAAGAGCCACCTGGAACTGATTCTCCCTCCTACCCTAAGACAATATCACACACATCATCTTGTTCACTAGCATCCCTCCAACCCTGTTGGTCAGTTGCTCCCTGAATACTGGAAGTCATGTAATCGACGACGCCACATATCAATGCCACGAAGTTTGAAAACTTCGTCGGAAGCCTGCGCTCACACAATGTGCTATTAGGAGCCTCATGCTCTTGAGCATCCACCAATGTCATTTCGTACCAACTCCGTCTCTTGACATAACTGAAAGAGGATAAATCCCTCTTCCCCTATGAAGGTTGAATCTCGACATTGGAAGTCTGTGAACTCTGCTCATCTTTTGGTTGTTCACCCTTCGAAGCCTCCTGCTCCTCATCCTCTGTCACCAACATTGATCTATGGTCCTAGATTCAAGAGCCCCTTGGATCCTCCTACAAACTTGCCTTGCTAATTGTATAACCTACCCTCTTTGACACCGATGTTGACTGTTGTGTCAGGGGTAGCTCCCTTTGAACATACAAGTACTTTCCCTCTCTGCAAAGTAACGACAAAACCCCTGTCCTCCATCCCTAAAACTAATAGTAAGTTCTTCTTCAATTTTGGTACATAAAGCACATCTTGGGCCTCTAACAAACCCCATGACTCAAGTTGGAACATCATAATTCCCTTCCACTTCACTACATACTTGGCATCATCACCAAGCTCCACATGAACATTTGAGTCCCTATCAGCCAAACTGCTAAATAGCTCCCATGCTTCTATCATATGACGAGCACACACTCCTGGTCGATATGCTGTTAGAAAGGCAAGAAACTAGAGATAAATCCTTCATAGATTTTGCTTCAAACTCATCTAGAGGCGTCTTTGTTGATGCTGTTATTTGCGTCTTTCCTTTACCCTTCTTTTCTAGACATTGAGATGCATAATGTCTATTCTTGTGACACAAGAAACACTTGATTTTACTCAATTCCTTCTTCGACTGTGATGTTCTTCCAACACTAGCACTGTTATTGCTAGAACTCTTTCCTTTGCCCTTCTTTGTCTTACTCACAAGAGCCAAGTTCTCATCACTACTTCCCTGCTTGTTGCTCTTAGTCTCCTCCCAAGTCTCTTCTAGGATGCAATCATCCCAAAGTCTATGCCAATCTAGAAGATGTTCCCAAGCGTAGACTCACTTGACAAATGGTTCCCAAGACATGGTAAGACCATTCAATGCCACATTCACGAGCTCTGCATCCTGTGTTTTCTCCCCAATGGCTGCAAGTTGATCATGCACCTGTGTGATCCTCATGAAATAACT
>ML797258.1:179616-198623 GCA_009831015.1 Picea engelmannii | reverse complement strand
TGTTGAAATATTCAACTAAAATAAAGATAGCGGAAACAATACTAAAAACCAAATATTTACACAACTTCCAATACTGAAATCCGTGTATGTAGTGCGCATGTGCTTACTGCAATCCACATATACACGACTACCTCCAAAAAAACCCATGTATGTACGCGCGCGTTCCTTTTGCGACCTGTGTACAACTCCATACGACTGCAAAACTCTAGTTCTACCTCAGTGCAAATGTTTCCCTGAAATCCATCCTTCGATTTCTACCTGCTGGTTATGGATCTACTAAGATCTCATCTTAGAGCATGCACTCTAATACCATGTTGAAATCCCTACTCCGACACCTAGGTATCTTGTTATCTAGTGATTTTCTTACTGCAAATCAAGTTAATAGCTCACAAAACAAAAATACACTGATGAAATATTCAACTAAAATAAAGATAGCGGAAACAATACTAAACACCAAATATGTACGCGACTTTCCTTAATGAAATCCATGTATGTAGTGCGCCTGTGTTTATTGCGATCCACATATACACGACTTCCTCCAAAGAAACCCGCATATGTATGTGCGTGTTTCTTCTGCGACCTGTGTACAACTTCGTATGACTACAAAACCCTCGTTCTGCCTCAGTAGGAAGGTTTACCTGAAATCCGTCCTTCGATTTCTGCCTGCTGGTTATGGATCTACTCAGATCTCATCTCAGAGCATGCACTTTGATACCATGTTGAAATCTCTACTCCGACACCTAGGTATCTTGTTATCGAGTGATTTTCTGACTGCAAATCAAGTTAGCAGCTCACAAAACAAAAGTACACTGCTGAAATATTCAACTAAAATAAAGATAGAAGAAACAAATACTAAAAACCAAATTATTCACACATAAACACCAATATTTTTGGGTAGATACCCTTGGAAAAACCCTAGACGGAAAACCAATACTGAGATGATTTTATTATGATAACATTAGAGCTTTTGTTACAGGGATAAAGACCTACTGAGAGAAATACAACTACAAACAAACATGACAATATTTCCTTAAATAACTCGACTAATTAGTAAAAGAACTTTAATAATTCCTTTAATTAAAGTAAAGTCTCAAAGTAGAAGGCTTTGGACGACTTCCACATGTCTAGACACTTAGACCTATGCGAAAATACTTGTCTAATGCTACCAACATCAACATATCTAATGAACATCACACTCCTCCATTAAGGCATCACATGTCTTCTCTTCAACATCACTGGAAGGCTCATGGTTGGAAGAAACTAAAGCAATATGACTATCATATCTCCTAGGAGGTATCCTTATACTTGTTGAAGATCTGGGCACTCCTACATGCTCATGTGCCTCCTGTAATGTCTGTGTAATCCATCTCATCTTTCTACGCACTGGAGTAGTAGATAAGGGAATATCCACACACAATCTCACCTCATCTTCCTTTGAATGTGATTCTTTTCAAGTCTTTGAATCAATATTTGGAACAACCTCCTCCTCATTCCCCTCAATCATTGAAGGAGAATCTCGTGAACTAGAAGATCTCACATCCGCACTAAATATCACATGTTTCTCACCACAATGTCCCACTATGCGAGGATATTGACCATGTATGTTGTATAAATATCGTTGTATCCATCAAGACAAGATGCTATCATAGTGTCTCGAATATGAAAATAATGTTGATCACCTGTGAATTTGAAGGGACTTAACTTTGGATCATAAGCCACCTACTTAACTCCATCATTGCTCAAGTCAATATCACGAGCCAAAATCATCTGACTCCACATTATGCTTGTCTAGGGAATCTTGCAAATATAATCACATGACAAAGACAAGTGGATCACATCTATCAAAGTAATAAAGATAGAAATCTGCACAACTGATCATGAAGTACCTAGCTCCTGGTATATATAATAACCCACACACCGTTGTGAATAACTTGTGAACATGATAATCCATCTCATGTACCTCAAAATATCTAGCCATTTAAATAACAACATGGAGACAATCAACTCCCTCATATTGAGAGAATTCTCGAGTAACTGGAGCAAGACTCTGATCAAGGTCTATACACTCTTCTCGAGATAATCCAACAACCTTGTCCCTATAGTCTACAACACTTTGATCAGTGGCAAGCCTGGAATTAATGACTAAAATCATTATAGGTTTTGACCTTGTCTCTAGGGCATCCCTCCATGCATGTTTTTGTGCATGGCTCCTCAAGACTAGAAGACTCATCTAACATCTCATTGGAATGTACAAGAGCCACTGGATCAACAATTTACTTTTAAAGGCTACCCTCTCTCACCCCTCTAGACAAAGTCCTTGGACTAGCTAGACTACAATCATTGATGGTGCATTGTTGTCTCTCAAATACAACTGTTGTACATATGTCAGACAAGAAATGGAAAAAAATAATTCTTCCACCTAAAAGTAAACAAAGTATAATCCAACTAAAAAAATGGAGCCAATTCATCTCGCATGATAAGTAGCATCATCACCAAGCTCCATGCTCATGCCTCCCTCTTGCTTCTAAAATTTGGTAAATATCTATGATATGTCACATGTCTCAAAGCTCCATTATCCATTTATTATCCAACGATAGACATAGTGTTAGAGCACATGCAAGATACCAAAGCCATATCCATTATGGAAAATATGCAATATGGAAAAGATCCTCCACTTATCACAGGTGTAAAACACATAGACAACTACTAGAACAAATCAACCATCTATCACATGCCTCTTGGGCATCTCACCCCCTGAAAATAAAACCACACCAGTGAATAATTACATAGATCTACCACCTATAATTGACAACCCCTAGAACTTCTAGGCGTCACACTTGTTGAAAATACATCCAGAATAGTGATCAATGTAGAACTATCACTCCTCATTAGAAGAGAAACTAAGATTCCAACCCATCAAATCCTCTCATAGGTGCAAGTGCTCATCTTGAACATAGTAGGGTTTCACACCCTACAACCTCCAACAAAGTCAAACACCTCTCCCAAGTAATCTTCAAGTGAAATCAAATCCCTCTTACACCTAGAGTGATTTAAGCCACAAAAGCTCTAATACCATGTATAAATATATGGGAAATATGGTTTTTAATGCAAAATAGAAATTTCACTTCTATCATAGAGGCTTCCTAGAGCTTAACCATGTGAATTTTCAACCTTAGGGATATCATGAAATATAAACAAAATAACAAAATCAGCAAACTATATTTCAGCTCTTGACATCCCTAATACACTAGGCAATTCAAGAGAAAATATACCAACATCTTATAAGTTTTGGCCCTTTAGGGAAATCTTATATTGCATATAACAGATCTGAAAACATTGATGACAATTGGAAATACAAGTGTAAATTTGTTCTTATATTCTTCAATTATAATGCTAAATCACTTAACACACCCATCTTTAACTTGTGTCAAATCAACAAGACACATAGCGTTGGAAATTACAAACCATGAAGAATATAGACCACTGAAAATCAAATCTTCAATTTACACAAGCATTGGACAGTGGAAAACTTCATATATATGTATAAAGTTGAAGGTCATGTACATACATAGCCTTATCACAAGGCTATTATAATTCTCTAGCTCTCGAAAACCCTAACTTGGGAAAACCAAGAAAATCTTAGCTCACATTAAAGGAGATTTAACAATCATGCACCACACATGCATGTCCTCAAGGCAAGTTGTCTCTTCTTCTTCACTTCAACAAATACAAGCTACAATTTTATCTCAAAACCGTAATCTCCAAATCTCCAAGGGTGGAAACTCTAACCATCGTTTCCAAGATGCTCCAAGAAGCTCAAGAAACCCTAGTGACTCCGAGAGAGAGAGAGAGAGAGAGAGTACAAAAGAATATCCAAAAGGGAGAGGAGAAGTAGTGTGCTTCTCTTGATTACATCTCTACCATGAAAGTGATAAGAATGAGTGACAGATAAATGAGTGAGTGAATGACTCTCTCCTTCCCCTCTATATATGAGAAGGGATGTCAAAAATATATATGTGGGAATTATCCCTTACAAACATCCTATAAAGACACATGTAGGCACACACATGTGGAGCACTATACTCCAAGGGTATACATGTCAAGATTAAAGGTGATGTCATACAAAAACAAGGTTCCAAATGCAAGGACACTCCTTGAGGTGTGTTCAATGCTCTTCTTATAAGCCTCCAATGATCCTCCTAAGCCATGTACTACACTCGGTCTACTCCCCTTGCATGAACACTGTCACAACCGAACGGTTCTTGAACCAACTCCATGCCTCCATGTAAGCATCCAAGCTATGATGTGCTATCTAGGGCCCAATGCCCTCCTCTAGGATGAAAAACACTCCTCCCAAATAGGTTGTTCTCCAAAGAGCACCTGCAAGAGGAAATTATTGGAGAATTACTAATGGAACGACGAGGTGTAGGGATATTTGTTTTTAAGATCAATAAATGGATTCACAAATAGAAGTGATAGGGCCACAAGTAGTCCATAAATAGTTAATGCTTCCATAAAAGCTAAAATTAGCAGTAAGGTACCTCATATTTTACCTTCCTCTTCTAGTTGTCTTGCAATACCTTCTATAGCTTGGCTCGCAGTAGTGCCCTGACCAACGTAGGGTCCAATGGAAGCAAGCCCTACATATAATCCAACAATAATAACGAAAGAAAACATAATTAAGGGATCCATGGTAATTTTCTCTTACCAAGGTTGGGAAATAGTTGATAATACGACAATTTCAACTATTGAGTGTTCACCATATCCACGTTACTATCATGCAGAATGTCACCAAATCCATCTGGATATTTCCAACGTGATAGGGAAGAATATCATGTAAGCACCCAACGAAGGTCAAGAAATTACTCGGAAAGCCATCTCCAATGAGAAAATCCATCATGGACCATATCTCATATGCAAATCCATTACATATCATTTAGGGGTTGATCATAAACCATGTACCCCAAATCTCATGAAGTAACCCAAAACATGGTGTAAACACTTTCAGAGTAACCTCAAAAGTTAATATCTCAAGGTGTGTGCTTTTGTTTGGTGGGTCTGTAAACCCTTCTTGAAGGGATTGTTGACTTGACTTGTGTAAATACACAACATAAAACTCTTCATGTAATCTAATCTTATAATCTTGTTCATTTGAAATACCAAGTGCTGTAAGCTCAAGGGTACTTAATTTTGGCATATTTCTCTTGTGATTGGCATTTTTAAGTCTTGGTGCACTTGTGTATTTTTGTTTTTTAGCAATTTTGCTCGACTTTCTCTCTCTTTCAAGTGTATTATATCCACTTCTTTGCAGTGCATTTTTGAGGAGGATATTTCAAGGTTTGGGTGAGTTTCCATTGATGTTAACCTTTATAAATCTCAACATGGTATCAAAGCTGATGTGAATCTCACTCTCTCAATTCTTTTGAGTTATTTGAAAAGCACTAGCTAGTGGTGTCTTTGTTACAATGCACAACTTAGGTTTTCTTGGATCATTCTTCTAGGGTTGATCCAAGTGTTCTATAGATATAAACCTTAATCTAGGGTGTTCTTTGGCATTTTTCACCATTATTTAAGGCAAATGTCTTCATTCCTAGGGTTAACTAGGGTTTTGTACCATTTAGAGTGAAATTTTGAAGTCTTCATTCCATACAGAGCCTTCTTCTTGCTATTGTTGATCATATGTATTCAAAGTGTTTTTTTCCTCATTTGAATTGAGCCAACTATTATACTTTGCTAGATCAAATCATTGCCTTTTTTCAAAGCAAAGCTCTATGGATGTACTTAGTGAGGTAACTTCTTGCTGAAGATAACCACAATTATGACTTAATATGTTTGAAGAAGGACGAAGCTCTTGGGTTGATCATTCTTTATATCGAGCTTGATCTCATTCATCATACCAATGATAACAAAGGTGCAAAGGAAATTTGGGATGCCTTCAAAACTCTATTTGGAATGATGAATGCTACTTGAAGCAATTGACTTAACACTAAACTCTCCAACCTCAAGATGGGTGATTTTGATATAGTTGAGGAGTGTATTGCAAGGTTTACAAATATAAAGGCAGATATTACTCAAGCACGAGAAAAAGACAAATCAAATCCAAACTTTGAAGTATTGTTTTGAATAATCTCTCTCCAATGCAAAATATTTTGCTCTTATACTCTACAATCTCCCTTTATTTGTTAAGGATCTGTGAATTCCTCCTCTTAAAAAGGTTTTCTTTAATCTAATTCAACATCAAGTTTCTCTAAGGAATATGGGTGAATTACCCCCCAAGATCAAGCTCCTCCAAAAGTTGTTTGAACCTCTTAAACACAAGTCCCACTGGGGTAAGGTGGAATACTTTTCATTCTCCAAGAAGAAAAGAGCCATATGCAATTACCATCATAAGGAGGGCCACCCCTTCATGTATTTCCTTTCTCACTTTAGAAAATTGAAGAGCTCACAAGATTTACAATAGGCACCAAATATATTTTTGATGAGAATGTTGGATCTTCTCATAGTGCACATTTGGCAACACACTCTGCACTTTAGTCCTCTTCTTCTTAGCAATAGTGGATCACTGATTTTGGAGCTAGTCGACACATGACCAAACATGTAAACCACCTCTCTAATTATAGACAAACACACAATGGAGAGAGTGGTTATTGGTGAGAATTCAACCATATAGGGTGCATGTCATGGTGATGTCATCATTGATACAACTAAGTTTAGAGATGTTCTTCATGTTTTGAGTGTGGATTGCTAATTCTAAAGCTACTTGACACATGAAAAAACATCAACACATTTTCTCTAATTATAAACAAATTCCTAATGGAGAGAAAGTGGTTATTGGTGACAATTTTTGGGTATGTGTTATATTCTTTGCAAGAGTAGTAGTATCGCATTTTTTCCCCGGGAAGCATGTCACATTTTTGCCTCGAGAAGCATGTCGCATTTTTGGGCGGTTTTTCAGCACATGGTTTTTTGCCGATGGTTTTCTATTATCGGTTAAGGAATTAGAGTTGTTGACTAATCCAAGCCATTAGGTTAGGGTTTTAGATGCTGCTGGATCCTATATGTATATTGTATTGTAAACAATGTATCACTATGAATGAATATAGAATATGCTGCTTTTCTCGGTTTGGATTTCCAAGGGAAAAATCTCTGTGTAATGTTTGTATTTTCCATTGTATATTTTTTGTTCTTTTACTGGAACTCTGTTTGCAGTAAATATCGTACAAGGTTAAAATCTACATTTGGTATCAGAGCATTGTTGGCTTCAGGGGGACGCCTTTGTGGTCAAGGGTTTGGCTCAGGACTGTGATAAGCCTTGTTACAATGGGAGATCTGAAGTATTGATTTTTTAGGTGAAAATAAATGGCAAGCAATTCGAAAATGGAGATCGAGAAGTTTAATGGGAAAAGTTTTGAGTTGTGGAAGCTCAATATGGAATATATGTTGGTGTACAAAGATCAATGGATCGCGGTAGATCTAGGTACTGCACCTACAGGAACTTCAACAGATGATTGGAAAAATTTGGATCGGAAGGTGAAGAGCACGATCTGACTATGTCTTTCAGATTCAGTATTACTGAATGCGTCAGAGGAAGCTACAACCAAGGATTTATGGGATAAGTTGGGGAAGTTGTATCAGTCTAAGTCCCTAGTAAATAAACTATTCCTGAGAAATAAGTTGTATAATCTGAGGATGAGAGATGGGGACTCAGTGGTAGAGAATTTGAACGCTTTCAATAATGTGGTAAGTCAGTTAGTATCTGTTGAGATTAAAATTTCAGATGAAGATAAGTGTATCAGTTTATTGTGTTCTTTACCAGACTCGTGGGATAGTCTGGTTGTGGCCATAGGTAGTAATACAACTGCCTTGAAGTTTGATGAAGTGGTCTCATCCTTTTTTTCGGAGGAGATGAGACAAAAGAATATGGAAGAACAGAGCCTAGACGTATTATTTGCAAGAGGACACTCCCAGGAAAGAAATAGATCTAAGCTCTCAAGTGGGAGATCTAAATCTCGCAGAAAGTTTGTAAATATATGTTGGAGATGAGGAAAAGAAGGACACTACAAGAAGCAGTGTAGATCCAAAGTTGAGAAAAAGAAGGGATCTGAAGAATATCCTTCTACAAAAGAAAATACCTCCAGGGAAGAAGGAGGGGATGTGTACTTGGCTTCTTCAAGCAAACATGCATATCATGAGGCATGGTTGGTTGACTTAGGTGCATCCTTTCATATGAATCCCCAAAGGGAGTGGTTCTGTGAGTATGAAAGGTATGATGGATGTAATGTTTTCTTAGGTTATGATTCGACAACTAGAATCATAGGACGAGGAAAAGTCAAGTTGAGGCTCATAGATGGAAGGATTAGAACACCGCCTAGTGTTTTGCACATCCCAAGTTTGACCATAAATTTGATTTCTGTAAGAAAAATGGACGATGCAGGGGTAAAAACAATATTTGAAAAGGAAACCTACAAGATGGTTCGAGGAGCAATGGTGTTGTTGAAAGGATTTCGGTTTGGAACTTTGTATAAGCTGCAAGGAAGCACTATTAGTGATGGGTGTAATAGTTTCGTTGTTCCTGATATTGGAGTTGAAGAAGAAAGAATTACTATAGTCTTTGGAGAAAAGGTTATGATGTGGCATAAAATAATGGGGCATATCAGAGAGAAGGGTCTTCGACTACTACACGGTAAAGGTATGGTTGAAGGTATGTATAACTTCTCTCTGGATTTTGATTTCTGTGAACATTGTGTTTATGGGAAGCAAACTCAGGTAAGATTCTCTTCTGGTGCAACGAGGGCAGAAGGAATTTTACAAGTAGTTCACAGTGATGTTTTTGGACCTGTATCGGTCCCATCATTGGGAAAATATGTGTAATATGTCTCATTTATATATGAATTCTCGAGGAATACTTGGATATATTTCCTCAGGAAGAAATCTGAAKTTTTTGATAGGATTAAAGAGCTCAAGGCTCTTGTTGAGAATTAAACAGAGAAAKGAATTAAGGTGTCGAGGAMAAATAATGGCAGAGACTTCTGYGGGAATGAATTTGAAGAATTCTGTAAGAAGTGTGGTATAGCAAGGCAAAAGACTACTCCATATACACCTCAACAGAATGGAGTTGCAGAAAGGATGAACATGACATTGATGGAAAAAGCAAGGTGCATGCTCAGTGGTGTTGGGTTAGGGAAATAATTCTGGGCAAAGGCAATGGGTACTGCATGTTACCTGGTCAACATATCAACCTCATCATCTCTGGATGACAAGATTCCAAAAGAGGTATGGACTGGTAAGAAACATTCTCTCACACATCTCAAGGTATTTGGTTGTGATGCATATGTTCATGTTCCAAAGGGAAAAAAGAGTAAGCTAGATACGAAGGCTGAAAAGTGTATCTTTATTGGATATAAAAATGGTCTCAAAGGTTATAAGCTTTGGAACCCAAAAAATAAGAAGGTAGTGTATATCTGAGATGTGGTATTTAGAGAAATGAAGGATGTTGTTAAACAAGAATTCCTACCAAGTAAGGAAGAACCAAAGAAAATAGAGTTTGATTTAAAGGATGATGAGTCAGACTCTACAAAAGAACAAGAATCAGAATCAGAAGATCCTCATACTCCAGTATTGAGGAGATCAGTTTGAGAAAGAAGGATACTAGAAAGGTATACTCCATCATTTTCTGTTCAAATTTTTCTTTGTCTATTACTGATGATGATCCTAGAACTGTTAGGGAGGCAGTGGATTCAGATGATGGAAATCTATGGAAAAGGGCCATGGACGAAGAAATGACATCTTTGGATAAGAATGAGGCTTGGGATCTAGTGGAGTTTCCAACTGGAAGAAATCCCATTGGCATCAAATGTGTATTTAAAAAGAAGCTGAATGCAGAAGGAAAAGTGGAGAAATACAAAGCTCGATTAGTAGCAAAGGGTTATTTCCAGGTTGAGGGAATTGATTTTGGTGAGATTTTTTTTTCTGTTTCCAAGTTAACCTCTATAAGATTTTAGTTATCTGTTGCTGCTGCATTTTATTTTGAAGTAGAACATATGGATGTGAAGACAACATTCCTACATGGGGATATGGAAGAAGAAATCTATATGAAGCAACCAGAAGGTTATGTCGTGAAGGGAAAGAAGGAGCTGGTATACAAGCTGAAAAATTCCTTATATGGTTTAAAACAATCACCAAGGACGTGGTATCAAAAATTTGATACTTATATGTTGGGACTTGGCTTCACTAGAAGCAAAGAGGATCACTGTGTGTATTTTAAATTAATTGGTGATAATTTGATTTATTTGGTCTTGCATGTGGATGACATGTTGCTGATAGGAAACAACAAGGAGATTATTTAGGATGTGAAAACTCAGTTATCCTCTAAATTTGACGGGAAGGATCTCAGTGCTTCAAATTTCATTTTGGGCATGGAAATTAAAAGAGATCGAAAAAAGAGGAAACTCTGGTTAAATCAGAGAAAGTATGTCGAGACAATATTGAAGAGGTTTAATATGCAGGAATGTAAATCGATCAAGATTCCTATTCCCGTTGGTGTAAATTTATCTTTGGATCAGTGTCCCTAGACATAGGAAGAGGAGGACATGTCTCGTGTTCCATATGCTAGTGCAGTTGGTAGTTTGATGTATGCAATGGTCTGTACTAGATCGAACATTGCACATGCAGTGGGAGTTTTGAGCAAGTGTATGTCAAAACTAGGGAAGGAGCATTGGACATTAGTAAAAAGGGTTTTCAGGTATTTGCATGGAACTGCTAGCTATGGATTGTGCTACCAAGGAAGATCGGGATTGGACAAAGTGGTGGATATACATGGCTTTGTGGATGCAAATTGGGCTGGAGATATGGATGTAGGAGATCTACAAGTGGTTATGTGTTTAACCTGTTTGGAGGAGAAATAAGTTGGATGAGCAAAAGACAGACTGTAGTGGCACTTTCAACTAAAGAAGCTGAATACATGGAAACCATTCATGCAAGTAAGGAAGTTGTGTGGTTACAAAGATTGTGTTTAGGTATTGGGTTGGTACAACAAGATGTAAGGATAGATTGTGATAGTTAGAGTGAAATTTTTCTAGCAAAGAACCCGACTTATCATTCAATGACAAAACATATTGATATTCAATATCACTTTGTGATAGACATGGTTGAAGAAAATAAAATATTGCTGATGAAGGTGGACACTTTGAAGAACGTTGCAGATTCATTAACAAAATTTGTGATCACTGAGAAGTTCTCTTGGTGTAGAGGAATCATGGGAATTGCTGCCTTGGATTGTTGACTATGTAACCCTGTAACCCCCCGTATGCAAAGAAAACAACAAGTGGGAGAATTTTGGGTATGTGTTATATTCTTTACCTTGAGAAACGTGTCACATTTTTGGGCGGTTTTTTGGCACATGTTTTTCTATTTCCGGTTAATGAATTAGGGTTGTTGACTAATCCAAGTCATTGGGTTAGGGTTTTGGATGTCGCTGGCTCCTATATGTATATTTTATTGTAAACAATGTATCACTATGAATGAATATAGAATATGTTGGTTTTCTCGGTTTGGGTTTTTAGGGGAAAAATCTCGGTGTAATGTTTGTATTTGCCATTGTATCTTTTCTGTTCTTTTACTGAAAATCCGTTTGTAGTAAAGATCGTACACGGTTAAAATATACAACAATTCAACTGTATAGGGTGCAAGTTGTGGCGATGTCATCATTGATACAACTAAGTTTACACTATGGTGATGTCATCATTGATACAACTAAGTATGGATATGTTCTTCATGTTCTAGAGGTTAGATAAAATATTCTTTCTATCTATTGAATTACACATGTCAATAAAAAGGTGGAACTTTGGTTAGAACGATGGGCTCTAAAGCACATGAATGATGATATCAAAGGGGTTTCTTTTGGGTATTGTGACGAATCTGAGCATTTGTACATGCTGGAGAAGATGAATCTTTCCTCACAAAGAAAAGGGTTTGTTGTTGTGGTGGCGAAAACCGATGATACTAACATTTTATGGCATCGATGTCTTCGTCATACCAACTTTGGTTATAATGACCTTCCATGGATTCAATTTCCTGATGGTGTTTGTGAATGGTGTGTAATGGGGAAACATCATCAAGGGTCCCTTCCTAAGGAAAAAACAAGGAAAGATTCTCAACATCTTTCATTAATCCATAATGACATTTGTGGGCCTATGGCTACATCTTTTATTGGGGGAGATAAGTACTTCTTCACCTTAATTGATGATTCTTATCACTTTCTTTGAGTTATATCATTAAATCCAAGGACAAGGTGTTTGGAAAGTTCAGGAAGTTCAAATCTCTAGTGGAAAATCATAGCTATAGGTAGATCAAGTGTCTCAACATTGATGGCGAAGGTGAATATATTTGCAATAATTTCTAGTGATTTCTCATATTTCAAGGCATCTCTTGGTATAACGCTCTTCCTCGCATTCCATTAAAAAATGGAATAGTAGGACAGGGGAATAGGGATATCCTGGTGTTGGTTTGTTGCATACTTCAATATAAGAAAATGAGGCTTCATTCTAGGGAGAGGTGGTTGCCTGCATAACACATATCACCAATAGAACACCTACTTGTGTTGTCACATTGATGACTCATGATAATTGGTATGGTAACAAAACTTTTATTTTGTTTTCAATTTTTTTGGATCTAGTGCATGGGCCTATGTTTGTAATGAAAGGAAAAACACATCAATGTGTCTAGATCTCTGCTACACTTTGGTTTTCTACAATGAAACCTTTTAGGGAGACTAAATTTATGATCTCACCAATCACAAAGTGGTTGAATGTAGAGAGGCTATTTTTGACAATGTTCCTACTTGTGCTCCACCAAGGTCTCTCCATTTCTTATTTAAGAAGATTCTTTAGATTAATCTCAACATGATTCGATGGACCATGCTTCTTTCATCAATGTAGGGCCTGTTCTAAGCAATTCTTGTCATCACTTTAATTGACCCTTCTCCTTCATAGTGTGATGTTGTTCCTCTCTCTACTTTTACGAGTACTCTTTCAAGTACTCCAGAAAGTCAAACCCTAGTTTTGGTTGGTACCAAAAATCTAGAAAACCAGAAAACTAGGAAATCATAACTAGTACTAGAAGTACCAATCCAGACTTGCATAGGTCATGTTTCAAGGGGTAAAACTTGGAATTTTTTGAAACAATAAACTCCAACCAACTCGCCTCATCCCAAAGCATCTCTTGGTAAGTTCGGATTCATTTTCTGAGAACTTTCATTTTCTGGTCATTTTCGTAGCTCTAGGTCAAGATGTTTGCAAACACCAAGCTTGTTGAAAAGTTAGAAGGTGTGGAAATTTTTTGTTCTGGGAAATACAAAATTGGACTCATTCTTGAAGATAATGAACTTGCAAAATTCATAAAAGAAAATGCACCGAAACCCGAAGAAGATGAAGCCAAAGAGAAGTACAAAAATGATATGATTAGGGCTAAAAGAATAACTGCAGATTCCATTAAAGACCACTTGATCCCTCAAGTGTCTTCTAAGAATACTCCAAAATATATGTTTGATTCCCTAACCAAAATGTATGAAGGAAAGAACATCAACCAGAAGATGAACTTGAGAACCAAACTCAAGAATACAAAGATGCAGAAAGGAGAAACAATTCAAGACTATTTCTCTAGGGTTTCTCAATTCAAGGAACCATTAGAGGCAGTTGGATACAACTTAGATGAAGATGAACTTATAATTAAAACTCTTAATGGTCTCACAAGACCTTGGGATGTCTTCATCCAAAATATTTGTGCAAGAAAAGAGAAACTCCAATTTGACAATTTATGGGAAGAATGTGTTCAAGAAGAAACAAGAGTAACCAACCGAGAAGCCATCCTATTAAGATATGAATATCAATACCTAGTTTCTCATGCTAAAGGAGGAAAGGAAAAGTCTCATTTTCAAAAGGAGACCCACTTTCATAAAGAATCTCACCCTCCAAAGAGATTCCAAAAATATTAGAAGGGTCAAATAAAGGGAAAAGATTTCTCTTGTTATCAATGTTATCATTGTGATAAGATGTGAAACATTGCTAAGAATTTTCTTGCCAGAAGGGGAGAAAACAAGAATAGAAATAATAGAAGGCATCATTCCCATGTAGCTGAAGATGACGAGCCACCCAAGAAGTTGAATAAAGAAGAGATTGAATATTATGTTTTGTTTTCAACCCTCTTAGGATCTGTGACACTTGGAGAGGATACTTGGCTCATAGATAACAATGCCTCTAAGCACATGACATGTCATAAAGACATTATTTCTATCCTTACAGAAAAGGAATTCCCCCAAAAAGTTTCACTTGGAGATGATTATCAGTACCCTATCAAAGGAATGGGATAATCCACCTACAAACTTGATTCATGAACTCCGATGAGAATGAAGGATGTAATTTATGTAGCAGTTTTGGCAAATAACTTACTTTCTATCTCAGATCTAGATAAGAAAGGTTTCATGGTTGCATTCATAGATGGTGAAGTTCTTATGTGGCCTAAAGGAAAAACTATAGAAGATGCAATTGTTATTGGAACATAAGAAGGTGGTTTGTACAAGTTAAAAGGTCACTCAGATGTAGCCTTAACTCACTCTACTAAAAGTCATTGTGAACTTTGGCATATAAGACTAGCTCACATCAGATACAAAGCCTTACCATATGTAAGCAAGGTAGTTATAGGTTTACCAGAATTAAAGGTTGATCATGAAGGTGTATGCAAGGGATGTGCACAAGGAAAGAACATAAATAATCCTTTTCCAAAGAGCGACATTAAAGTAGAAGGAATATTGGAGCTTGTCCACTCAGATGTATGTAGTGCAATTCCATCATCCTCTCTAAGAGGGCATGTATACTATGCATCCTTTATTTATGATTACTCTCGTAAGACTTGAGTTTATTTATTGAAATCAAAAGATGAAGTATTTGGAAAAATCAAGGAATTCAAAGAATTTGAAATATTTTGTTGAGATGTCGGGATTAAGACGGAGCTCACCACTCCCTATAATCTTCAACAAAATGGTGTAGCAGAAAGAAATAATAGAATGATTATGGAAGCATTAAAGGCTATGATTCACGATCAATATCTTCCAATGCACTTATGGGTTGAAGCAACAAGAACCACAATATATGTTTAAAACAATTTATCCCATAGTGCACTTGGATTCAAAACTCCAGAAGAAATGTTCGCCGGAAAGAAGTTATAAGTAATCCATCTCAAAATATTTGGTTTTCCAGTATTTGTACACATTCCAAAAGAAAAGAGAAATAAGTTGGATCCTTCAAGAAAGAAGGGAATATTTTTTGGATACTGTGAGGTCTCTAAGGCCTTCAAAATTTACATACCAGGTTACCATCATATTGAGATCAGCAGAGATGTAACCTTTGATGAAGATGCAACACTCAAAAGATCAAGGAAATGTCATCTTGAAGAAGTATATGAAGAAGAACCTCTAGCTCCCAGAATTGCAATTGTTAAATTTAGAGCTACTATTAAGTTCTTTTCAATTTACTAGATAATAATAGCATAAGCAAGATCAATGAAAGAAACACAATAATAAGGTAGACATATTTTATCCTGGGAAACCATCATGGGGGATAAAACCTAGCAAAAACTTCCTTAATACAGATTGCCAATACAATGCCAAGATAATAAACCAAAGAATAGAGAATATCCAACAGTGAGCAATGCGCCTCTCTAACTACTTCTTCTTCCGACAACTACAACTTTCTTCAAACTTGCGCACTAGATGAGTGACTCTAGTGAGTGTGCTAATGAGGCGTTAGCCTCTCTTATTTATAGTGGCTGACAGGTGCTAGGGAGGTGTCTCTTTATTGGGCAGGGCTGACTTCTTCACTTAGTGGACAAAACCACTTTAATTAGGCCAGGGGGATGACTTCTTAATTAGCATGATATAATTAGGGTTTGACCAATCCACAAAAGGGGATTTGGTCATTTAAAAAACTCGACATGATCAATTCACAAAAGGGGATCGATCTAATTAATAATAACTCTATAATAAATAGAATACTCTTTGCAGTTACACTATTTAAAAACTCCCCCTTAACAAGAAGGGTATTCTACATTACCAGGAGAGAGAGAGAGAGGGCAACAACATCAACAACATCCATAACACTTACTGGCATATCTATAAATCATTGGAATTTTTTCTCATCATCATTCTGTAAGGTAGCTAGAGAGGTAGTGGGGGGGGCCCAGAGGGCCCATAGTGATAATAGTGAAGGGCATTCAATGTAAGGTGGATTAAGTCCACTATATTATTAAATAAGGCCCACTATGGTAGTTAGATATAATAAATGGGTAATTAAATATAATAAATATAAGAGGACTTCTTAGAAGGTTCTACTTCTAGAAGATTCCTCCTCTAGAATGTTCTTAGGTGATGGTAGCACTATATAAAGAGATTCAAGCAATGTAATGAGACGTGAAGAGAAATATTGTATTTGGAGCAGTAGCTCAATAGGAGGATGCCCCCTCGAAGAGGCAAGTGAACAGGAGAGGATCCCTTCCATAATAGGATCCATTTTATGGTGTTTCCCTACCTTAAGGGTTTGGTAATAAAGAAGATTTTGCATATTGTTCTTGTATATCTGTTATGGTGCTTTTGTATTCAACTATTTGGTTCTTAACAATTGGTATCAGAGCACTTTCCTTGGCCAAAGAAGGGAAGATTTGTTTTCTCTTTTTGCAGAATTTTTTCTAGGGAAGAAAAAGAGGGCGGTGCAATTCAAGTTCATATCTAAAGCTTTACGAGATGAATTTGGAATTTTTTTTTGGGTATTTGAATTTCTCTTGGAAAAATACCCAATTTAAAAAAAAATCAGCCGAAACGGAGTTTGGGAAGTAAAGTTATGAGCATTTTAAATTCAACAGTTTTTCAGGGTTTTTCGAGAAAAAACCGCGATTTTCTGCCGTAACTTATTGTTCTATTTTTGGGGGTTTTTCATAGCAAGATGTATTTTATAGGGAAATGTGATGGCCCTAGTATTGAATCATTCATTAAAGAAAGAAAGTCAGCATGGGAAGATACTTGGCCCCATTGGGTAGATCTCAAATTGCAAGGTGATGCTACCATTTGGTGGAAATCACTTGATTATAAGGAGATGATGACACTCCCCAATGGAGAATTTGAAAAAATATTGTTAGACAAGTGGTATCATGGAGAAAATAAGTATAAAGAGAGAACCAAGAGTTTATTTTCATGTGAAAAATCTATATTACAGGTTCATGGTTGTATTTATAAAGAAAATATCGTTGTTTCTATTAACCCTAGTTGCATGCATAATTTTATCAATGTTCAATTGGTTAATAGATTGCAAGTTCCAATAAAGAATATTCAAAGAACACATGTTGAGGGTGAAAATGTTCAAATTTTTAAAGATTTGAAGATTACCATGGATAAATATGTGTTGCATTCAGATTTTTATGCTATGGATATGGATGAAGTGGATATCGTTTTGGGATATCCTTGGATAGAATCAGTGGGTACCATTAATATTAATGTGCAAATGAAGTTTTTAAAGTTGTGGTACAAGAAAAAGAAAATCACATTGCAGGATATGTCTCTTAGTAAGAAAGATGGACCCATGGAGGCTAGCAAAGAAGTTATTGCCCAGTCTGAAGTTGAATCAGAGGCAGAGCCTACAGAAGGAGATGAAACAAAACTACAGGAAGGACATAATTAGGAAGCTAAGGAGGTAATTGACTCAAGGGCACAAAGTGTTGCAGATTTGAAGAAAAAGAAACAAATTTCTACAGTTGTTGTATATCACCATCCACATCATATAGAGATGCAAAAGTCATCAAGACAAGGGCATATGCATCAACACATTTATGCACCAGCAGGGCACCAGACAGGAAACCGATCAAGAAGTGCATGGAGGACTACCAACACTATGGGAGGAGCTCAAGCTACAAAAACAATTCCATGGTAACCCCGACATGATGTAGAGAAAGATAAGGGTGCAAAGGTAGTAGATAAACATCATGTTCGACTTCCATTAGGATGGATGGATGGTCGTACTTGGTACCAGTTGGCTACATTGCTTAGTCGGTCATATTGTATGGTTTCTTCTCATGTTTCGAGGATGAAACATGTGAAGGGGGATGGAATGTGGTATACCTAGGGAGGTAATATGGGGTACCTAGGGAAGTACCCAATGGGAATGTAGTTTGTGTTATTAGTGGCAGTCATTTAATATATGAGAATGTGGTCATTCAATGTAAGGTGGACTAGGTCCACTATATTAATAAAGGCCCACTATGGTAGTTGGATGTAATAAATGTGAGAAGGCTTTCTAGAAGGTTCCTAGGAGATAGAGAGAGCTATATAAATAAGTCTAGGCAATGTAATGAAACATAGTGAAGAATATTGTGATTGTACAAGCAAGGATTGCTTGAGGAGTTTTATCCTTCCATAAGGATTAATATATGGTGTTACCCTACCTCAAGGGTTTTCTCTATTTATTGTGTTCATGTTATGGTGAATGGTTTATGGTTTATTCTTGCTATTATTGAAGTATATTTGCAGATCTGATATAGGTACTTATCCTGAAAATTTGTAGATTTTAAAACTTCAATATCTTGACTTCCCGGACTCCATTTCGGACGATTTTTTTTTCGACTTGGGTGTTTTTCTGAGAGGAACTCAGATATACAACCATTTTATACAATTTCTTCATATAAATATACCGAAAACTTCAAGAATGTCGCGGCCCTCTTTTTTCTTCTCCAAAAAAAAAATCTGCAAAAATAAAAAATATTTGCCCACAATGTCTGCCCAAGGAAAGTGCTCTAATACCAATTGTTAAGTACCTATACCACATCTAAAAATATACTTCAATAATACCAAGAATAAACCATAAACCATTCACCATAACATGAACACAAGAAATAGAGAAAACCCTTGAGGTAGGGAAACACCATACAATGGATCCTATTATGGAAGGGATCCTCTCCTGTTCACTTGCCTC
>ML797258.1:128889-152384 GCA_009831015.1 Picea engelmannii | reverse complement strand
CGATCCATTGATCTTTGTACACCAACATATATTCCATATTGAGCTTCCACAACTCAAAACTTTTCCCATTAAACTTCTCGATCTCCATTTTCGAATTGCTTGCCATTTATTTTCACCTAAAAAATCAATACTTCAGATCTCCCATTGTAACAAGGCTTATCACAGTCCTGAGCCAAACCCTTGACCACAAAGGCGTCCCCCTGAAGCCAACAATGCTCTGATACCAAATGTAGATTTTAACCTTGTACGATATTTACTGCAAACAGAGTTCCAGTAAAAGAACAAAAAATATACAATGGAAAATACAAACATTACACAGAGATTTTTCCCTTGGAAATCCAAACCGAGAAAAGCAGCATATTCTATATTCATTCATAGTGATACATTGTTTACAATACAATATACATATAGGATCCAGCAGCATCTAAAACCCTAACCTAATGGCTTGGATTAGTCAACAACTCTAATTCCTTAACCGATAATAGAAAACCATCGGCAAAAAACCATGTGCTGAAAAACCGCCCAAAAATGCGACATGCTTCTCGAGGCAAAAATGTGACATGCTTCCCGGGGAAAAAATGCGATACTACTACTCTTGCAAAGAATATAACACATACCCAAAAATTGTCACCAATAACCACTTTCTCTCCATTAGGAATTTGTTTATAATTAGAGAAAATGTGTTGATGTTTTTTCATGTGTCAAGTAGCTTTAGAATTAGCAATCCACACTCAAAACATGAAGAACATCTCTAAACTTAGTTGTATCAATGATGACATCACCATGACATGCACCCTATATGGTTGAATTCTCACCAATAACCACTCTCTCCATTGTGTGTTTGTCTATAATTAGAGAGGTGGTTTACATGTTTGGTCATGTGTCGACTAGCTCCAAAATCAGTGATCCACTATTGCTAAGAAGAAGAGGACTAAAGTGCAGAGTGTGTTGCCAAATGTGCACTATGAGAAGATCCAACATTCTCATCAAAAATATATTTGGTGCCTATTGTAAATCTTGTGAGCTCTTCAATTTTCTAAAGTGAGAAAGGAAATACATGAAGGGGTGGCCCTCCTTATGATGGTAATTGCATATGGCTCTTTTCTTCTTGGAGAATGAAAAGTATTCCACCTTACCCCAGTGGGACTTGTGTTTAAGAGGTTCAAACAACTTTTGGAGGAGCTTGATCTTGGGGGGTAATTCACCCATATTCCTTAGAGAAACTTGATGTTGAATTAGATTAAAGAAAACCTTTTTAAGAGGAGGAATTCACAGATCCTTAACAAATAAAGGGAGATTGTAGAGTATAAGAGCAAAATATTTTGCATTGGAGAGAGATTATTCAAAACAATACTTCAAAGTTTGGATTTGATTTGTCTTTTTCTCGTGCTTGAGTAATATCTGCCTTTATATTTGTAAACCTTGCAATACACTCCTCAACTATATCAAAATCACCCATCTTGAGGTTGGAGAGTTTAGTGTTAAGTCAATTGCTTCAAGTAGCATTCATCATTCCAAATAGAGTTTTGAAGGCATCCCAAATTTCCTTTGCACCTTTGTTATCATTGGTATGATGAATGAGATCAAGCTCGATATAAAGAATGATCAACCCAAGAGCTTCGTCCTTCTTCAAACATATTAAGTCATAATTGTGGTTATCTTCAGCAAGAAGTTACCTCACTAAGTACATCCATAGAGCTTTGCTTTGAAAAAAGGCAATGATTTGATCTAGCAAAGTATAATAGTTGGCTCAATTCAAATGAGGAAAAAAACACTTTGAATACATATGATCAACAATAGCAAGAAGAAGGCTCTGTATGGAATGAAGACTTCAAAATTTCACTCTAAATGGTACAAAACCCTAGTTAACCCTAGGAATGAAGACATTTGCCTTAAATAATGGTGAAAAATGCCAAAGAACACCCTAGATTAAGGTTTATATCTATAGAACACTTGGATCAACCCTAGAAGAATGATCCAAGAAAACCTAAGTTGTGCATTGTAACAAAGACACCACTAGCTAGTGCTTTTCAAATAACTCAAAAGAATTGAGAGAGTGAGATTCACATCAGCTTTGATACCATGTTGAGATTTATAAAGGTTAACATCAATGGAAACTCACCCAAACCTTGAAATATCCTCCTCAAAAATGCACTGCAAAGAAGTGGATATAATACACTTGAAAGAGAGAGAAAGTCGAGCAAAATTGCTAAAAAACAAAAATACACAAGTGCACCAAGACTTAAAAATGCCAATCACAAGAGAAATATGCCAAAATTAAGTACCCTTGAGCTTACAGCACTTGGTATTTCAAATGAACAAGATTATAAGATTAGATTACATGAAGAGTTTTATGTTGTGTATTTACACAAGTCAAGTCAACAATCCCTTCAAGAAGGGTTTACAGACCCACCAAACAAAAGCACACACCTTGAGATATTAACTTTTGAGGTTACTCTGAAAGTGTTTACACCATGTTTTGGGTTACTTCATGAGATTTGGGGTACATGGTTTATGATCAACCCCTAAATGATATGTAATGGATTTGCATATGAGATATGGTCCATGATGGATTTTCTCATTGGAGATGGCTTTCCGAGTAATTTCTTGACCTTCGTTGGGTGCTTACATGATATTCTTCCCTATCACGTTGGAAATATCCAGATGGATTTGGTGACATTCTGCATGATAGTAACGTGGATATGGTGAACACTCAATAGTTGAAATTGTCGTATTATCAACTATTTCCCAACCTTGGTAAGAGAAAATTACCATGGATCCCTTAATTATGTTTTCTTTCGTTATTATTGTTGGATTATATGTAGGGCTTGCTTCCATTGGACCCTACGTTGGTCAGGGCACTACTGCGAGCCAAGCTATAGAAGGTATTGCAAGACAACTAGAAGAGGAAGGTAAAATATGAGGTACCTTACTGCTAATTTTAGCTTTTATGGAAGCATTAACTATTTATGGACTACTTGTGGCCCTATCACTTCTATTTGTGAATCCATTTATTGATCTTAAAAACAAATATCCCTACACCTCGTCGTTCCATTAGTAATTCTCCAATAATTTCCTCTTGCAGGTGCTCTTTGGAGAACAACCTATTTGGGAGGAGTGTTTTTCATCCTAGAGGAGGGCATTGGGCCCTAGATAGCACATCATAGCTTGGATGCTTACATGGAGGCATGGAGTTGGTTCAAGAACCGTTCGGTTGTGACAGTGTTCATGCAAGGGGAGTAGACCGAGTGTAGTACATGGCTTAGGAGGATCATTGGAGGCTTATAAGAAGAGCATTGAACACACCTCAAGGAGTGTCCTTGCATTTGGAACCTTGTTTTTGTATGACATCACCTTTAATCTTGACATGTATACCCTTGGAGTATAGTGCTCCACATGTGTGTGCCTACATGTGTCTTTATAGGATGTTTGTAAGGGATAATTCCCACATATATATTTTTGACATCCCTTCTCATATATAGAGGGGAAGGAGAGAGTCATTCACTCACTCATTTATCTGTCACTCATTCTTATCACTTTCATGGTAGAGATGTAATCAAGAGAAGCACACTACTTCTCCTCTCCCTTTTGGATATTCTTTTGTACTCTCTCTCTCTCTCTCTCTCTCGGAGTCACTAGGGTTTCTTGAGCTTCTTGGAGCATCTTGGAAACGATGGTTAGAGTTTCCACCCTTGGAGATTTGGAGATTACGGTTTTGAGATAAAATTGTAGCTTGTATTTGTTGAAGTGAAGAAGAAGAGACAACTTGCCTTGAGGACATGCATGTGTGGTGCATGATTGTTAAATCTCCTTTAATGTGAGCTAAGATTTTCTTGGTTTTCCCAAGTTAGGGTTTTCGAGAGCTAGAGAATTATAATAGCCTTGTGATAAGGCTATGTATGTACATGACCTTCAACTTTATACATATATATGAAGTTTTCCACTGTCCAATGCTTGTGTAAATTGAAGATTTGATTTTCAGTGGTCTATATTCTTCATGGTTTGTAATTTCCAACGCTATGTGTCTTGTTGATTTGACACAAGTTAAAGATGGGTGTGTTAAGTGATTTAGCATTATAATTGAAGAATATAAGAACAAATTTACACTTGTATTTCCAATTGTCATCAATGTTTTCAGATCTGTTATATGCAATATAAGATTTCCCTAAAGGGCCAAAACTTATAAGATGTTGGTATATTTTCTCTTGAATTGCCTAGTGTATTAGGGATGTCAAGAGCTGAAATATAGTTTGCTGATTTTGTTATTTTGTTTATATTTCATGATATCCCTAAGGTTGAAAATTCACATGGTTAAGCTCTAGGAAGCCTCTATGATAGAAGTGAAATTTCTATTTTGCATTAAAAACCATATTTTCCCATATATTTATACATGGTATTAGAGCTTTTGTGGCTTAAATCACTCTAGGTGTAAGAGGGATTTGATTTCACTTGAAGATTACTTGGGAGAGGTGTTTGACTTTGTTGGAGGTTGTAGGGTGTGAAACCCTACGATGTTCAAGATGAGCACTTGCACCTATGAGAGGATTTGATGGGTTGGAATCTTAGTTTCTCTTCTAATGAGGAGTGATAGTTCTACATTGATCACTATTCTGGATGTATTTTCAACAAGTGTGACGCCTAGAAGTTCTAGGGGTTGTCAATTATAGGTGGTAGATCTATGTAATTATTCACTGGTGTGGTTTTATTTTCAGGGGGTGAGATGCCCAAGAGGCATGTGATAGATGGTTGATTTGTTCTAGTAGTTGTCTATGTGTTTTACACCTGTGATAAGTGGAGGATCTTTTCCATATTGCATATTTTCCATAATGGATATGGCTTTGGTATCTTGCATGTGCTCTAACACTATGTCTATCGTTGGATAATAAATGGATAATGGAGCTTTGAGACATGTGACATATCATAGATATTTACCAAATTTTAGAAGCAAGAGGGAGGCATGAGCATGGAGCTTGGTGATGATGCTACTTATCATGCGAGATGAATTGGCTCCATTTTTTTAGTTGGATTATACTTTGTTTACTTTTAGGTGGAAGAATTATTTTTTTCCATTTCTTGTCTGACATATGTACAACAGTTGTATTTGAGAGACAACAATGCACCATCAATGATTGTAGTCTAGCTAGTCCAAGGACTTTGTCTAGAGGGGTGAGAGAGGGTAGCCTTTAAAAGTAAATTGTTGATCCAGTGGCTCTTGTACATTCCAATGAGATGTTAGATGAGTCTTCTAGTCTTGAGGAGCCATGCACAAAAACATGCATGGAGGGATGCCCTAGAGACAAGGTCAAAACCTATAATGATTTTAGTCATTAATTCCAGGCTTGCCACTGATCAAAGTGTTGTAGACTATAGGGACAAGGTTGTTGGATTATCTCGAGAAGAGTGTATAGACCTTGATCAGAGTCTTGCTCCAGTTACTCGAGAATTCTCTCAATATGAGGGAGTTGATTGTCTCCATGTTGTTATTTAAATGGCTAGATATTTTGAGGTACATGAGATGGATTATCATGTTCACAAGTTATTCACAACGGTGTGTGGGTTATTATATATACCAGGAGCTAGGTACTTCATGATCAGTTGTGCAGATTTCTATCTTTATTACTTTGATAGATGTGATCCACTTGTCTTTGTCATGTGATTATATTTGCAAGATTCCCTAGACAAGCATAATGTGGAGTCAGATGATTTTGGCTCGTGATATTGACTTGAGCAATGATGGAGTTAAGTAGGTGGCTTATGATCCAAAGTTAAGTCCCTTCAAATTCACAGGTGATCAACATTATTTTCATATTCGAGACACTATGATAGCATCTTGTCTTGATGGATACAACGATATTTATACAACATACATGGTCAATATCCTCGCATAGTGGGACATTGTGGTGAGAAACATGTGATATTTAGTGCGGATGTGAGATCTTCTAGTTCACGAGATTCTCCTTCAATGATTGAGGGGAATGAGGAGGAGGTTGTTCCAAATATTGATTCAAAGACTTGAAAAGAATCACATTCAAAGGAAGATGAGGTGAGATTGTGTGTGGATATTCCCTTATCTACTACTCCAGTGCGTAGAAAGATGAGATGGATTACACAGACATTACAGGAGGCACATGAGCATGTAGGAGTGCCCAGATCTTCAACAAGTATAAGGATACCTCCTAGGAGATATGATAGTCATATTGCTTTAGTTTCTTCCAACCATGAGCCTTCCAGTGATGTTGAAGAGAAGACATGTGATGCCTTAATGGAGGAGTGTGATGTTCATTAGATATGTTGATGTTGGTAGCATTAGACAAGTATTTTCGCATAGGTCTAAGTGTCTAGACATGTGGAAGTCGTCCAAAGCCTTCTACTTTGAGACTTTACTTTAATTAAAGGAATTATTAAAGTTCTTTTACTAATTAGTCGAGTTATTTAAGGAAATATTGTCATGTTTGTTTGTAGTTGTATTTCTCTCAGTAGGTCTTTATCCCTGTAACAAAAGCTCTAATGTTATCATAATAAAATCATCTCAGTATTGGTTTTCCGTCTAGGGTTTTTCCAAGGGTATCTACCCAAAAATATTGGTGTTTATGTGTGAATAATTTGGTTTTTAGTATTTGTTTCTTCTATCTTTATTTTAGTTGAATATTTCAGCAGTGTACTTTTGTTTTGTGAGCTGCTAACTTGATTTGCAGTCAGAAAATCACTCGATAACAAGATACCTAGGTGTCGGAGTAGAGATTTCAACATGGTATCAAAGTGCATGCTCTGAGATGAGATCTGAGTAGATCCATAACCAGCAGGCAGAAATCGAAGGACGGATTTCAGGTAAACCTTCCTACTGAGGCAGAACGAGGGTTTTGTAGTCATACGAAGTTGTACACAGGTCGCAGAAGAAACACGCACATACATATGCGGGTTTCTTTGGAGGAAGTCGTGTATATGTGGATCGCAATAAACACAGGCGCACTACATACATGGATTTCATTAAGGAAAGTCGCGTACATATTTGGTGTTTAGTATTGTTTCCGCTATCTTTATTTTAGTTGAATATTTCATCAGTGTATTTTTGTTTTGTGAGCTATTAACTTGATTTGCAGTAAGAAAATCACTAGATAACAAGATACCTAGGTGTCGGAGTAGGGATTTCAACATGGTATTAGAGTGCATGCTCTAAGATGAGATCTTAGTAGATCCATAACCAGCAGGTAGAAATCGAAGGATGGATTTCAGGGAAACATTTGCACTGAGGTAGAACTAGAGTTTTGCAGTCGTATGGAGTTGTACACAGGTCGCAAAAGGAACGCGCGCGTACATACATGGGTTTTTTTGGAGGTAGTCGTGTATATGTGGATTGCAGTAAGCACATGCGCACTACATACACGGATTTCAGTATTGGAAGTTGTGTAAATATTTGGTTTTTAGTATTGTTTCCGCTATCTTTATTTTAGTTGAATATTTCAACAGTGTATTTTTGTTTTGTGAGTTGTTAACTTGATTTGCAGTAAGAAAAGCACTAGATAAAAATATACCTAGGTGTCAGAGTAGGGATTTCAACATGGTATCAGAGTGCATGCTCCGAGATGAGATCTTAGTAGATCCATAACCAGCAAGCAGAAATCGAAGAACGGATTTCGGGGAAACATTTGCACTAAGACAGAACTAGAGTTTTGCAGTCGTACACAGGTCACAAAAGGAACACGCATGTACATACATGGGTTTCTTTGGAGGCAGTCGTCTATATGTGGGTTGCAGTAAGCACATGCGCACTACATACACGGATTTCAATAAGGGAAGTCGCGTACATACGCAGGTTTCAGCGATGACAGGACTGTACAGGTTTGTACAAGTCTGTACAAGGGCAATTTCAGCAGCAGGTTATTTCCAAGGCAATTTATCAGGTCTAAGGGATGGCATCAACACTTCTGACAGTGGAAGACATATTAGATGGAGCAACCAACTTACTATCTTGGAAAACAATAGTCACTTTGGCGTTAAAGGAGTATGACATTTGGGAGTTAGTGGACAAAGCAATTGTTCCACCGACAGATCTGACATCTCTGGTAGTTCATGAGAAGGAGAAGAAAACACAGAGGGTCATCTTGGAAACAATGAAGGATCGTCTAATTTCTCACTTATCTAAGAAGAAGATGACCAAAGAGATGTTTGATGCCCTGGAAAGATTATTCCAAAGCACTAACATGAATAGGAAGATGGTCTTAAGAAATAATCTCAAATCGGTGCAAATGTCTAGATCTGACAATGTTACCAGTTATTTCATGAGGATCACACAGGTGCATGATCAACTTGCAGCCATTGGGGAGAAAACACAGGATGCAGAGCTCGTGAATGTGGCATTGAATGGTCTTACCATGTCTTGGGAACCATTTGTCAAGTGAGTCTACGCTTGGGAACATCTTCTAGATTGGCATAGACTTTGGGATGATTGCATCCTAGAAGAGACTTGGGAGGAGACTAAGAGCAACAAGCAGGGAAGTAGTGATGAGAACTTGGCTCTTGTGAGTAAGACAAAGAAGGGCAAAGGAAAGAGTTCTAGCAATAACAGTGCTAGTGTTGGAAGAACATCACAGTCGAAGAAGGAATTGAGTAAAATCAAGTGTTTCTTGTGTCACAAGAATAGACATTATGCATCTCAATGTCTAGAAAAGAAGGGTAAAGGAAAGACGCAAATAACAGCATCAACAAAGACGCCTCTAGATGAGTTTGAAGCAAAATCTATGAAGGATTTATCTCTAGTTTCTTGCCTTTCTAACAGCATATCGACCAGGAGTGTGTGCTCGTCATATGATAGAAGCATGGGAGCTATTTAGCAGTTTGGCTGATAGGGACTCAAATGTTCATGTGGAGCTTGGTGATGATGCCAAGTATGTAGTGAAGTGGAAGGGAATTATGATGTTCCAACTTGAGTCATGGGGTTTGTTAGAGGCCCAAGATGTGCTTTATGTACCAAAATTGAAGAAGAACTTACTATTAGTTTTAGGGATGGAGGACAGGGGTTTTGTCGTTACTTTGCAGAGAGGGAAAGTACTTGTATGTTCAAAGGGAGCTACCCCTGACACAACAGTCAACATCGGTGTCAAAGAGGGTAGGTTATACAATTAGCAAGGCAAGTTTGTAGGAGGATCCAAGGGGCTCTTGAATCTAGGACCATAGATCAATGTTGGTGACAGAGGATGAGGAGCAGGAGGCTTCGAAGGGTGAACAACCAAAAGATGAGCAGAGTTCACAGACTTCCAATGTCGAGATTCAACCTTCATAGGGGAAGAGGGATTTATCCTCTTTCAGTTATGTCAAGAGACGGAGTTGGTACGAAATGACATTGGTGGATGCTCAAGAGCATGAGGCTCCTAATAGCACATTGTGTGAGCGCAGGCTTCCGACGAAGTTTTCAAACTTCGTGGCATTGATATGTGGCGTCGTCGATTACATGACTTCCAGTATTCAGGGAGCAACTGACCAACAGGGTTGGAGGGATGCTAGTGAACAAGATGATGTGTGTGATATTGTCTTAGGGTAGGAGGGAGAATCAGTTCCAGGTGGCTCTTCAAGAAATATCTTCCTCACTAAAAGAGAGTGTTGATGTTGGTAGCACCGGACAAGTATTTCCACACAAGTCTAAGTGTCTAGATCTGTGAAAGTCATCCAAAGCCTTCTATTTTTAAACTTTACTTTAATTAAAGGAATTATTAAAGTAAAGTGTTTTTATTAATTAGTTGAGTTATATAAGAAAATGTTAAAAGTAATTAATATTTAATCTTAATAACTTCAACGGTCAATCACTTTGAAGATTAGGGTCAGGTCATAACTCAATCTTATAAAAGCAAGGCTAGGGTGAAGGAGGAAGACACTTGACATATTGGTACAGCGCAGAGATGGACTTCTGCTTAAAGGGTTGGATCACTAAAGATTGTGATTCAAGAAAATCTTGGATAGGTGGAGGACTTCCATCTAGAGATCAGGTCAAGGATAAGAGAAAACAAAGGTAGCCACAAGTGGGTTTAAGCAAAGCAAAGCCACGAAAAAGGGTCGAGTTGTATGGAGTTTGTCCTACGGTTCTTGAGGTCGTGTACGTAGGTTTAAGTGGAGACAGGCACGTAAACGCGAGTTTGCTCAAGGAAAGGCGTGTACACCTCGAAAAGCATGTCAGATATGGCTCTTACAACAAAGCAAACTTTATTAGGTTTGTCTTTAGTTATATTTCTCTCAATGGGCCATTATCCATGTTGCAGGCCCCTTGATTTTATCAGAAGTGTCGGAGTAGGGATTTCAACAAGATAGTGGTTGATCTTATTACTACAACAGGTACAAAGTTGTAAGTGGTAGGTTTGGTGTAGTTGCAAAAGGCATCGGCAAAAGTTGGTGAAAACACTTTCCTCATAAACAAGGAGTATTAACTTTCGAGGTTACTCCAAAAGTCTTTACACCATGCTTGGAGGTGCATCATGAGATTTGGGGTATATGGTGTGTGATCAACCCCTAGATGCTTTGTGATGGATTTGCAACCAGGAGACGATATGTGATATATTTACACATTCGAGATGGCTTACTCATTTATCGCTTGGCCTCAATTGGGTGCTTGCATCAAATTATTCCCTAAAGCATTGGAGATCTCTAGAGGGTGTTGGCAACATTCTACATAATGACCACATGGAGATGGTCACTTGCTTGGAGACCGTCGTACTTACGAGGAATGTTTTGCATATCAAAAGAGGGCATTGAGCCCTAGATAGCACAAGGTGGTTTAGGTGCTTGCAAGTAAGCTTGAAGTTGGTTGAAGGACCCTTAGGTTATGATAGGGTTCACGTAGGAAGATTGGGTCTAGTGGAGTACATGGCTTAAGAGGATAGTTGGTGTCGTTGAAGACTTGTAGGAGCGGTGTACATACCTTGTGCGGCACTCTCGTGGTGGGAAACTTGTTTGTGGACAACGTCACCTTGAAGCTTGACATGTGTACACTTTTAGTGTAGCGCTCTACATGTGACCATACACATGTCTTTGTAGGTTGCTTGTAAGAGTTGCAGTCCACATATACATTGTTTTAGTCCCTTACCTCTCATATATATATAGAAGGAAAGAGTCTATCACTCACTTGTGGTAGAGAAGTGATCAATAGGAATGCACTGCTCATCTCTCTCTTGGAAGAGGAGTGCACAACTCTTCTCTCTTGGATCTTATTTTCTACTTGAACTCTCTCTTGGAGTCGTCGTGGTTTCTTAAGCTTCTTAAAGCATCTTGGAGACCAGGGTTAAGGTTTCATCCCTCGAAAATTTGGAGATTAAAGTTTTGAGATAAAACCTTGATTGTTGAAATGAAATAAAAAAAAGATGTCTTACCTTAGAATACATGTTTGTATGATGCATACTTGTTGGATCTCCTTGATATGCATTTGAGTTTTCTTGGTTTTCCCTAACTAAAATTTGGAGTGATAAAAGATTGTACTAGGCTTGCAATAAAGTTATGTATGTACATAAACTTTATATATATATATATATATATATATATGGTATATAGTTGTGTAAATTGTAGATTTGATTTTCAGCCATCTATATTCTTTATGGTCTGTAATTTCCAGCACTGTGTGTTTTTCTGATTTGACATAAGTTGAGGGTCTATGTGTTAAGTGATTTAGCATTATAATAAAAGAATATAAGAATAGATTTCTCGTTGTATTTACTGTCGTGATATGTGTTTTCAAATCTGTAATATAAAGATATGATTGCCCTAGAGCACCGAAACTTATTGGAACTCATTGGTATATTTTCTCTTGAAATTCCTAGTGGATTGGGGATGTTAAGAGTTGAAATATAACATGTCGTCGTTATTGTTTTGTTTATATTTCTTAACAGCCCTGAAGTTGAAAATTCACAAGGTTAAACTCCAATAAGCCTCTAAGATAGAGATGAATTTTTTGTTTTGCACTAAAAAGCCATTTTTGCCCGAAAAAACTTACAAGAGTTATTAAACCTACATATCAAGTTTGACTAGATTAGCCTTAACCATACCTCGTAATACAATAAAAATAAAAATAAAATAACATTAAACAGAATTACATATAATAATGATACATGCACTGTGACTATATGTACAAATTACACCAATAATTTCGACGTGTAATTAGGCTCATCATCAGTTTTGAATCAACCTCTACTGTAGAAAGTTGAAAGCTCCAAGTAGGTGGAATGTTGTAGAAGGAAGTTGGATAGCCAACAATGATGCGAACTTTAGAAAATAAAACTCGATAACAAGAGATAAAGGTTCTCATACTTTGTAGGCCAGCTATCAATGACAAAGTTTTGAGGTGTCCTTTCATGGATGCAAGCTATCTTTCATTATATGCATTACTGTTTTAGTTTTGGCTAGTTTATGTCGATGAACTATTTCTTTGGTCATACTAGTGCAGCGATATAACCTGCCCCCCGATTTTCAATTAGAAATTGGATTACGACGTTTATATCTATCTTGTGGGTCTAACTAGTCCTCTGATGCCGTATAAATTGAGTGTTAATGAAAGGTTGTATAAATTGAGTGTTAATAATCATTCGTGCTCTTAATTTATGCAATGTTGCATTCCGATTCCAGTGTTTGTTAATTTGCCCCTAGTTTTTTGGATTTAGTCTCTGCCGCAAAATCATAAAGCTTAAAAAAAAAACCCGACGAGTGCCACACACTGGAGGATCTGCCAATAAGAATGGAAACCACGCTTTGCGCGTTTTATCCTGACAAATCCGTGTGCATTGACAAGGATGAAAAACCCACATTAACAGGTCTACAAATAACTTGTCTGAGGCAAGGACCCGCTTTCAAAGTAATCATTTGGCCTTTGAAAATAATTGGATGACGCTTGACACTGAAGGAGAATAGATGATTATAGTGGAGGCCATCCAAAGAGAAGGATGTCCATAATTGGCAGACTGATAAGGTTATCCACGATGCTCTTAGGCTTCTCAAAGCTTTCAAGCAGTTCAGAATCCCCCATGTATACATACAGCAATAAGGTGGCAGATTACCTCACCAATTTGGGAGTCGGTTCGGTAGGTCTAACTTTTATTGAAGAGATAACTAATTGTATTTAAAACGAGATAAAGACGGGATGAAAAACTTGCTGTATAGTTATACTATACAATGCTCCCCAGGAAGTCACTGGGCTGCAAGCCATTCTGTAGTCGTATTAGTTTCAGGGTTATGATGATTTCAGTTGGAGAATGAATTTAGTCTTGTCATTCTTGTTTAATCTCTGGGTTGCCACTTACAAGTATCTCTTGCTAGCAACCTTGAAGGGACTACTTGTATCAATAATGTAACAAATGTCAGATGTCACTAAAGCTCAGGGTCTCAGTAAAACCTCACCTTTTATCAATAATAATGGGTTTAATGGTTAAGAACATGTGCTTCCTCTCAAGAGGTCACAGGTTCAAATCCAGAGGGGGGTAGAGTATGTATACCTTCGTAGACTTTACCAGTCAAATCGCTGGGCGAAAGGGGATCCCTTGTCCCACAAACAAGAGGGTCTCATACACCAATTTGGTATGCTGACTTAGCCATGACTTTAAAAATAGATTATTATTATTATTATTAATAAAAAGCAATACCTAATTTAGAAATCCAAGATTTCTACCATCCTCATCAGAAATCTATCTTGACTGTATTGAGAAAGTTGCAAGCCAAAATACGACATATAATACAATTCATTATCATTATCAAACCTGAATTCACATATATAAAGCCAATTAAACAATTTACTTTAAACACTAGATGAACCAGAATTTTTTTTCGGGGATCCAATGAATGGATGGAATTTTACAAACTGTCCAACACAATAAGCTTGTAAAATTATCGTCATCACAAATGAATTTACTTGGTCATCTCCATCTCGGAACGCAGCCTTTCTTACTCAGAAAATAGTACAAGTAGTGCATGGCTAGCAAAGAAAATTTAACACCTATTGTCCAATTAACAAGTCCTACAATGTAGGCGATAATTTACAGTTTGACTTTCAAATGGATTGCAACTGAGCTTTGATCAATACATGTAAAACATAAGCCAATAAAGCTACAGATATGAGTAGCTTACAGATCAACATTGTCAAGGACAGGCAGATAATCCATCCGCAGACTAAAGCATTTACAAATGGCATAGCTCACCAGCGTTTAAATTATAAACCATAAGGTGTGAATATCTGTGGCCTCCGCCTAAGCCACATATCATCTTTTCGAAGATTCATAGGCGGAGGAGGAACCTGACAGTCCACAGTTTTTATTAAATATGTTTTCTCAAAGAGACACTAGATTTAAGAAAGCATGGATTTAACCAAAACAGCTAAATTAGTAAATAGAAGCAAATCTAGTTACACAGACCTTTTCTTTCTGTCCGGTCCCGTGACAACTCCTTCAGAAACTCGTTTGAGGGACTTGCCTGCTGTTTCTGTTAGTTTACTGACTTTGTATCGTCACAGGAATTTATCATTGGAAGAGATATACGGATACCTCTTACGATAAGAAATTCCTGTGACAAATACCGAAGTCGGTAAACTAATAGCACTCTGTTCAGGACCTCGCATCCTATGTTTATATCATACATGAAATTTTATAAATAAAAAAAACATCGCGTATTCATAGAAAAAAAAAAAGTTATAAACTAATTAGGTCTAAGACCTCTAGAATTTTTTTTCCAACCATGTCTCCTGAGTCGGTATGTAAAGGTGTAATTTCGGATATGTCTACATGGTCACATATTATGCTTTCTTGGATTCGACTCAACCTCACCTCTTCTGGCTTGCGATGAAATCGTTAACACTTGAGTTCTCATCAGGCATCGTTGTCTCAGGTTGAATACTAGCTAGAGATGCTTGTAAATCCAGAGCATGAAAATTCACCTCAGCTGTGGCTATGAGCACCTCCAACTATAGGTTCTTTCTGAATTGTTCAAGAAGACATACTCAATTGACATGAAAGTGAATCCCTAAATTCCTTATTCACAATATGTCATTGCTGACGAGGGAAATTCAAGTTTCCAATAGGACTGACCTTATCCCTGGATATCCCGTTTCTACAGCTTTTAACTGTAAATGGATTAGTGTCATTATTCATATTACTTTCACCTTCTCTATTTCTGGAGTCAGATAAATCTTTTGGAACAGATATCACCAAACTACAAGTTAGTTTCTTCAGTCATTCTCTTGACAAGTTCTTAAACAGTAGGAATTCTGGTACACCCATTAACCAAAATAATTTCAAAGTCCCTGTAAGACAATTTTTCATCTCATAACAAAATCCCAACAGGAGTCTTCAGCCTGCAAGAATCAAATAGAAAAGTAGCACTCAATAAGATTCAGCTCGCAGATTTGAGTGAGTTAAACAATGGCTGGGCCCATAAATACCAGCCCGCATATAAATTTAGACACTTCCCATTAAAAAGAAGGAAAAAACATGAGGTTTCACATTGGAGTTTACCTGTAAGTAAATTAGAACGCATCTCTTCAACTTAAGAGTTGTCTCATTATGTCTGGGGCTAAAACAACGACCCTGGATAGAAGCAGGTGTTGGAACCTTAAGCCAATTGTTTTTTTGCAGCTGTATATCTGTATTTCCAATTTCCTCTTGGACCATTTTGTGGTTTTCAAGTAGTCTTCAGCAGTTTTCTCTTCCCTTCTGTCAATCCCAGAGTTGATAGTGGGTGAGCATAAAAGCAAACTTGGTGTTTGTATTAGCTTCAAGTGTGCAGTTTTAATGCAATTTTCCATGGTAGGATGGTGGTTTTGGCTAAACCCGGATTGCAAAACCCTCTGAACGATTGCTTCTACTTGTTGAACATCGATTGTAAAAATTATAGTACAATAAAAAATATACGTGTGTTTTAATGCAAGTTTGATAGAAGCCTATGGTCGACCGAGTACATTCTAAATTCAGTAAGTTGGGTTTGATAGAAATCACTGCACTAAACACCAATAGATTGATAAATCCCTTCCTGTTTCATGTCTTAGAAAGTTAGATGACATTATTGAGTTTGCCTTAAATCGTGAAATTTGATTTGGGGACATAAGTTTTGTGGCAAAGGTTGTTCGATTGATTTATTGTGCGCTCTTGAATCATGATTGATAGTTTATGCCCTGTAATTGAGCAAGTTCTACTTTATAATGTAGTTAGAATGCCTACTTTTTCCCATCTTACTCCACGACCCATATCAATTCATATCAAGGTTGAGTTTTACTATCAATAGAGTTCTGTATGTTTTAAGCAACCCCTTCTCTTCTGGCACTAGAAGTTTCTTATCTTTTCATGTTGCTTCACCTCTGTTTAGTCTACCACAACTAACCTAACCTTAGCTTGTGTGGAGAAACAAAACACATATATCACTGCCATATCTATCACAACTCAGAGCAAACACAAACATCATCACCTCAACATAGAATGAAGAAAAAGTGAGAGAGAGTTTGCAATTAGTAACCACCATGTACAGCGCGCAAATGGCTATAACAACTGTCACTGGTGTCAAAGGACTCTACACATACCCAGCAAATATGTTTACCACACTTACAACTAATGTGATTGCAACCTTCAGTTTTTTCAATTGTGAACCCACAACCAGGACACCTTTTAACATCCTCTTTGCCTTTGCACCACTCTTTGAGAGAGGCATCAGGATCTTGCTTGAATTCTCTATATTCTTCACATGACAGGTATGGATGATACTCTAGATGACAGGTTGTACACAACTCCAGCGAACAGCTGCCACAAACAAAGAGTCTGCCAGAAGTTGACACCTCATATATGGATGGGCAATCTGGGGTGGTGCAGAATCTGTAGGTACCTTTACTAGAAGCTACAAATGCCCCGAGGGAAGCTCTAAATAAGTCATCTAGTGCCTCACTGGAGACCAAGGATTTTAGATCAGCAACTAAGAACAAATGGTTGCAATCTTCACGAGCACAAACAAGAGGAAAGCCCTCATGATGACGCATGGCTGAGTTACACTGCTCAACTAGGCATGATCTGCAAAAGGCATGGCCACATCCTTCAAGTCTGTAGCAGTCTTCAATATCACAGAAGCAGATGGGACAAGCATTCCCACTCTCATCAACTTCTTTTAGTATATGATTATGAATCCCCTTAATACTATTTGCAGTTTCAATGACGACATTGTCAGCTTTAATCTTTGCCTCTCTACTGCCACGAACAGACAAAACATGACGGCGTGTATCTAGAATAAATTCTGCCTCAGGAACATGTGCTTTAAATCCAGCTAGCTCCACCCCAAATCTTTTGACAATTTCCTTCATCAACCCATATGGCACCCCTTCTCCTCTAAGAGATATCTGATGGTTTTTGTTTTCATGAAGCAACATCAAGTTATGTACCAGATCTTTAATAGCTTTATCACTTTTGTTGGCTGGACCAAAAATTTTGATACTAAGACTGCGTCTTTCAAATATTATGCAAGTCTTGGTCTCCCGTTCTAATGATCTTAGAAGCTGCAACCCCTCACGAGTAAAAAGTAGCTGTATAGCAGCAGGATCAAACTTATCATCTGCTACAACATTTCCTTTCAGTAGCTGTTCCAGTGAGGATCTACATTTTACAACAGCATCCATTGTGTTTGAGGATATCTTCACTCTGTAGGATCCATACTCTGTCTCATTAGCATGCAGCTTAACATCTGCACAGGCAATTTGTTAGATGAAGTCATTGACTATTGTTGGATCAGAATACATAGAACATTTTCTCCTAAAGGTACCTCAATGATATTAATAATCAATCAGTTTATACAAACTAGCCGTTCATGTTTCCAGTGATCACAGCATATAGCAGTCATAAAAATTAATATACTTCATAAATACATCTATGATTAGGATGAAAATGATGATGCCTTCACTTAGGAAAAGGATGCCATAATGGTGCTTCACATAACTTCGTGATTAGATAGAAGAGCAGTTAGCACTACTATGTCAATTCTTCTAATGTTTCACTAAGCTTCCAGATTTGTTCTACATCAGGTACCTGTTTTGTAATTATGACCTTTTTTGTATCTTTATATTTCCACAATTCAATTCACCATACCAGCAAAATAGCATTCTGGCAACCTCACTATGACCCTAGCTAAATAAAGTTTCTGTAAATAAGATTGTGTAAGTATGCTAAATGCAACTATAACAATGGGCACTCATTAGTGAAGGCCCTAGTGGCTTACAATCAAGTAGAAAAGATGGGTATTATAAATTATAACGCAATCAAATTTTTGAAGGCCCAAGTGCACAATGGCCCCAATATTTGAGTAATTTATATTCACAACAAAAAGAAAAGAAAATTGCCCTTAAAAGGAGAGACATAATAATTGCTCTCCCACAAGGAAATTCTAAAAGGAAAATTTAAAATAGTGTATGCACGCAAAGAGAAGGGGCCATTGATGTCTCCTTTGTGATGCATTCAGGAGAGCTGATTGCAGTGGGTTTTCTTCCCCATAAGGGTAACCTTTTATTCTGCTCATATGAATTATCATTTAGATTATTTTGATGCCCGGATCCTGAGGGGAGTTAAAGCCGCACTGGCTTGCAATCATATAGAAAAGCGATATATTATAATGAAATTGAATTTTGGAGGCCCAAGTGCAAAGGACCCAATATTTGAGTAATTTATATTCACAACAAAAAGAAGAGAAAACTGTCCCTCCAAAGGAGATGCATTATTACTGCTCATCCACAAGGAAATTCTTAGGGGAAAATTTAAAATAGTGTATGTCGACAGAGAGAAGGGGCCATTGATGTCTCCTTTGATGAATACAGTAGAGCTGATTGCAGTCGTTTTTCTTCCCCATGAGGGTATCCCATTATAAACCCCGGTTTCCCAATGTTCTTTGTTTGAATGTTTTGATGCTACTATTATGGATTATCATTTAGATTATGTCGATGACCTGATCTTGAATGGAGTAGGGTCTGCATACAAGACGCAATACTATCAGAGCTCCTGTTCAACTCTATAGGCCTTTGGGAAGAACCTATGCAGAAGAACATAAACTGTGTTCTTTGAGGCGGAGATATTGTGGAAGAATCGATGAATGCAAAATCCATTCATGGCACACTACAGGCACTGAAATTGATAGATGTCAAGCTCAACATCCATTAATATTGTTAGTATTATTGTTATCAAGAAGGTATTTCTCAGTGATATTCTTTAAAACTACGACACATAAATGGCCATTTAATATCAACTAATTCTTTGAACATCGTGAGTCCAGAAGATTAAACTCTGAAGGCAGAAAGTCAGGTTTCTATCTAAAATGCCTGACAAAGAAAAACAATCTATGACCTTTTCACACATGCTGAAGTGAAATTTCTTGCAGTGGGCAAAGAGGGTCCATACCCATATGGCCAGAACTGGAATTGAGCATAATATGGATTTGGGAAACAAGTTGGTTGATATGTATGTGAAATGTAGAATTTTTAACGATGCATAGTATCTGTTTGAAAAAATGACTGAACAAAACATGGGCTATTGGAATGTGGTAACCACAGCATATGTTCACAACCTTCAAATTGTGGAATGTTGAGCCATCTTCGAAGCCCCTTTGAGGTTCAACAGATCATGAAGGCTGAAAACAGAATGCCCAGCAAATAATTGCAACCAAAATCTCTTTGTGAATGGAAGACAACTTTCAACAGAAAGGGAAAGATAAACACTATGTAGTTCATCTACATTGCCTTGTTACTGTAAATTTTTCAGCAGCTACTATTCCTGATCTAGGGCCCCCAGATGTGTTCTGGGTTATCCTGGTCTAGGACCAGGTGGTTCTTGGTTAAATGCCAAGTCGAGATGATGTGTGATCTTCTTCTCTCCCGAGATGCTCCATGAGACCTAGGAGCAGTTAAGAAGAAAGACATGATCACATCAGTGACATTCCTCTTATGTTGGGATCTAAGTCACAGGGCTCGCCGAACCTAAAGCTTGAGGTTCGAAATTCGGCAAACCTCAAGGTTTGCCAAACCTAATGTCGAACCTAAACGAACTCAAATGTGTGCCCGAATTCGAACCTTAGGACGAATTTGAAGGAGAATTTTATTGAGGTTTGGGATGAGGTTTCATTAGGGTTCAATATATATGCCGAACCTAAAGCCGAACCTCATCCGAACCTTATTGGAAAATTCGAACCCGAATCAAACCTAATCGTTGTCGAACCCAAACTCGAACCCGAACCATGTGACTTAGGTTGGGATGATAAAAGCTTATAAGTTATCATGAGACTTATATGGACATATTGTCATTGAAGAAGACCCCTTTGACTTTGTCTTGTTGCCTCCCCTTTCTCGGGCCTTGTCCTTCTTAATGTTTATTGTGGTGTTGGTCTTTTCCAGTCACTTTCACTTGTTGATTTTCTAATTAATATTTTTATAATTAAAATATTAATTATCTTTTATTTTGTTTTATTTGGGTTTTTAATTAACCCTAAAAGGTAGGGTTAATTTATTTAACCCTAAACCCCTTCCTAAACTATAAAAAGAACCTCACCCCTCACTCTCTCAACATATTATCATATTCTTCCTCCCACACTTCTCTTGGTCTGATTTTGCTGCGGCTACTCTTGTTCAATTTTGATTTTTGGGTGCGACCTCCTTGGAGTAATTTTCTCTTGTTGTTTTAAGGTGCGGCCTCTTGGAGTATTTGTCTTGTGCTGGTGTAAGGTACGGCTGCCCTGGTTTTTGGTCTCCTCTTGCTGTGTTGAGGTGGTGCGGCCCTCTCCTCTTGTTGGTTGAGGTGGTGTGGCCCTCTCCTCTTGTTGTTCATGTGCTGCAGCCTCCTCCTCCCTCTTCTCCAGCCTGCCGCTGATCTTCCTTAGGCTGCCGCTGGTCTCTCCTTGTCTGCCACTGGTGTCTTTGCATATTGCTGCTGTCACCTTGTTATTTCCAGCCTCTAGGGCCTGATAAGACAGCCCTAAGACTGCTACCCTAAGCTGCCTATTTGTTGTAGCAGTCCTATATCCATTGGACAGTTTTTTGTTTGGGCTATTAGGGGTTTTCTTTTAGCCTCTAATTTGGTCATTGGGGTTATTTATATCAGCCCTACTTGATGTTTAGCATGCTGATTGGTTTTTAAAATCTACCTAATTCTTCTTGGAAAAACTGTCCACATAGATCATGATGAAAGCTACCCTTGAGGGTTTGATCCATGACCATTATAGTTTTTTCTGAGCATACAGTAAAGAGGACAATAGCAAGTACTTCAGGTAAATCTATTCTTTATTTTGGTTATGGTAATGTTCAGATTTTGTTTTTGCTAATGATCAGATCTGTTCTTTGTTTAAGTTAATGTTCAGAATTGTTTTTTTGTTTTGCTAATGATTAGATCTGTTCATGTTCAGATTTAATTTAGAATTGTTTTCTACATGTTCAGATCCATTGTATTATTTCTGTGATTGGTCTACTTCAGAAATTTTATTTTGATTGCTGATCTATATCTACTGTAGTTAAAAGAATATTTATGTTCCAATTTTCCCTTGAATTTAACACAAGCTTCTAGAGATTTATTTTTAGAAGGTTTCTAATTCACGCTTCCAGATCTATTTTTACCAAATTTTCCCCTTGCATCATGTTGATATTTAGATTTTGGAGGAGGAGGACACTAAAATGGGCACCTTTCAAATTCTTGATTCCACTATTTTTTGTAGTTTCTATTTTTAAAAACTTGATCTTTCTTAGTAAGAGATAATGGTTTCAGGCCCAATATTGAGTTCTTCAAATGGGTAGCTCCATATTTTCAAGATTCATAATCTTGGAAAATTTATACTTATATTTCAAGATTCATAATCTTGGAAAATTTATACTTATAATCTTGGAAAATTTATACTTATTTTATCTTTCTTGAAAAATAAGAGTAGATTTGGATACTCGTTGGAGAGATTAACATGGTGCTCTATTTGTGTCAAATTTCAAGATATTTTGGACCTCTATCAAACTTGGTCAACCCAAGTTCTAAAACTAGGAATTTTCAGTTTTCAAAGATTGTCACATTTTTTGGAGATCCAACATTGAGTACATCATGGGGGTGAGAATTGGTGGCAATCAATTATTGTCTAGTTTTGGTCTATTTTAAACAGAGATATTTTGCGATATTTGGCACTATTTTGGAGACCCACTATTGTGTATAGTAATTGGGTCAAGTTTCAGGCCATTCCAAGAAGTTTGAAATTTGGTCAAATTTTTGGGGTCTGAATCACTTTGGACCATTCTAGGAGGTACTTGGTGGGACTCACTTGAGATGCACCAACTATTTTTAGGGACATGGGGCGCACTAGCTTAGAAGGTTCTTCTTAACTGATTTAACTTGGATCTTAGTCGCATTGTTTGAGAAAGCTTCCTCGAGCTTCTTAGTGGGCCTTCATTGTCATTGTTTTTATCCTAGGAGAATGAGCCTTGGGTGAGCATGAACACTTCAATTGACTCCATCTCATGGTACACTCCTATTTTGAGAGATTCTTTATGTTTCATGTATTTATAAACGTTGGGGTTTATGAGGAGAATTGCATTGTTTAAAAGGAAATAACCATCAATGTTTTCATCAATGATGGTACTCGCAACACCATCATCCCCAAAAGAAAGATTGCGCAACAAAGAATGACTATTCACATATCACCATTGTGGGATTGCTTGATCAATCTCTTTTTTATTAAACAACAAGTAAACTATGTTGGCCAACAAATTTTGTCAAAGTTGATGAACGAGAAGATCACATGGGTGAAGTTATCTAGGGTAATTTTGTGTATGGTGGGGACTATAATTCAAAATAAGTTGTTTTCCTAGGTAACTCAAAAACAAGGAAAATTAAAATTGCTTCAAAATTCAAATCCACTTCTTGGTGATTTTTGTCTTGTCTTCACAAGATTTTATGCCATATACAGGACTTCGATCTGCAAAAATATCATAGAGTCCAAACAAAGACAAAGGAAAACAACTAGTTAGCATTGTGCAATTTCTCAAATTCCTTGGTCTAGGCATGAGAGGTTCACTTGCAATTGTCATTGTGTAGATCCTTACTATGGGAGCGACTTCCTTGTAATATGCTAACCATGGCTATAACCATTCATATTTGATAAACACTGAAATTTGTATTCCCTGTGAGGGTTTTTTTTCCAATGAAAAGGAGCTTTCTAAGTTTGCATACGAATATTGTCCGTTGTTGATGTATAATGGATGAAATGCCCATATCCTTAACACTGCCATCTTAAAATTGCCCTTTTTATAGCCCTTTTGGTTTTTAAGACAAATTTTGTGATGTTGCACCATAGTTTGTAGAGTTATGTTTCACTTTTAGGAGATTAATTAATCCATTATAAGTAGTTTCATTGGTCATGAACAAGCCAACAATGATGGACTGACATCTCGTTGGTGAGACTAGCACCTAACCAACCAAGACCAATTAGTTTTCAAATCACGAGGTGTTGGAGCATCAAATCTCAAATCAAGACCAATTTTGTCTATCAGAAATCTCAAA
>ML797258.1:83649-118502 GCA_009831015.1 Picea engelmannii | reverse complement strand
CATTGCTACTGTCCTCTGGGTAGAAATGAGTCCTTTCGTCCTTGTATTCTATCATTGTATTATGTTTTTTCATATAATACTATAAATGGCATTTTCCCCAAAGAAAAAAAATATATTATGTTGTAAGAGGGACATATGGATCCTATGGGCTAATCGTACAATAAAAGAAATGCACTAATTAAAGTAGAATATCATGATCTTAGTTGGTGCTAGATATTTTTAGGTCTACTTTTAAAACTTAGCAAATGCCAGTTAATCCTCAATTTCAATATATAATTTTGCCACATACCTGCATTTTGCTGTTGGAAAGAGTCAATCAGACTCTGTAACTCAGTCTTTAGAACAGAGTAGATTTGGGCAGGACATAAAACTGTGCTGTAATATGTTTGTTGACAGGTAATCTTTTGCCAAGGCATACAGACAGAAAGCACTTTTCCATGGAGATGAGACAGAGCCCTTGCTGCCCTCAAATGTATGCTACCATCAAATGTAACTAGAGCTCGTGTATAGAAATCCTTGGTATCTGAATTGTATACAGCTACCTCACACTTGTCTTGAGGGACAAAGACAGAAAGCTCCTGTAATAGTGCTGCCTTACAACTAGAATTTGTAGGCTGCAGACCAGCAGGAAGTCGAATGATGAAAACATCCATAATTTTATGGACTGGAACATATCCTAAGGCCTGCCTTAGTTGGTCTTCAGTAACCTCCGTATCAAGACCAGACATAAAAACAGAATCATCAGATTTGCCACGCTTACAATGCACACGAGATCTTCCTATGAGCATGCCTGAACAAGATAATGTAATTTGATTCACATCATCAGGATCACACCGAATGACAGCCAATCCCTTACTCTGTCGCCGAGGCCATCTAAGCATTGCTTTGACAGCTGGAAATCCCGATCTCTTATGGTCCATTACAGGAGAGACATTCAAAGGATATACAGACAAAGATGAACCTCCTAGTTCTGCATTACTGAGCTGATGCACTGCTGTTTGAGCTGCTTCTGGAGAGAAAAACGTTATTGTACCCCATTTTCTGTTTACTTCTCCTTGTCCTGCCACCAAATATTTATGGAAACCAGCTATCCTACCAGCACAATTTTCAAACATTAACAAGAGCTCTCTATCATCGAGAGATTGTGCATCCGGATGACAAACTTCAATGCTTAAACTTTTACCCTCCAGTTCAAGATGTTTAATTTCTGCACCAGAACCAAAAAGTGCCACTGGAGACTGCTTTCCCCGGGATGCATAGAACAAAGACTTTTCTATGCCCTCATTATATATCCACCTTCTTTCACAGTTCAAGACATCTTCCAGCATGCCATATGCCTGGTGCATTTTCTCTGCAACAGAAAAGAGTTGTATTTCTCTTTTATCATGGTCAACCTCTATACCAAGCCGTTGGCTGTTGCAAGTTCGTTGAATGCAAACAACGAGGGAATGTAAATTGTAATTATTCTTCCCACAGAACCTCTTCAAAACGCAACTTCCAACTCCAGAAATCACTTTCTTCTGCATTACTAGTTCATTCAACAGATGGATATCATATGAAGGATGAGGTTGAATTGCAGAGACCCAGTCCTCCTCTACTGCTGTCACACAAATCAAAAACTGCCTTGTGGTACATAAAAGTTCCCCAAAAACAACCCATTTGGGCTTGTGACCTAAAGCTAGCAATGAACATGAAGGATGCAAATATGCTAGCTGTTCTGTAGCAGCTACATCATATCCTAGCCGGTCATATCCAGAAAACATGGCCAGGTTTTCAGCCATACAGGACAGAATAATTTTCCTCAAAGCTATGCCATATGTGCTAGAAACAAATGGAGACCAACTCCAGCGAGTCGGGACAATTATACTGAGCTCATGCTTAAGACACAGTTCCATTTCTGTTATAGCATCTTTACATCTCACCATGGATTTGGCATTGATGCTATTTTCCCAGCACCATTTGTTCCTACTGAGCTTGTGTTTATCCTCCCACTCCTTGTAAACTGAAAGAAGAGTAAAAAGGTCTCCATCTGGATGACAGAAACGAAGTTTTAAGCAATCAGACTTTGATTTTTCTGCCTCTGTACCAACCCTACAAAATATACTTCCTGCATTTGCCATCAAAGCTGCAAGTACAAGGCCTTCCCTACCCAAACCCTGAGATAAGCTATCCAGAATGATCTTTCCTAATCGAGGTTCTACACCCAGCTTTACAAGTTTCAAACCAGATTCAGTTAAATTTTTTAAACCCTCCTGGCCACAAACCACTGCACCTAACTGGACCAAATTTTTAACAGCCACATTAATTGCCTCTTGGCTTGGGGCTTGAACAAAATCAAAGGATTCAAGGTCCTGAATACCCAAAGCAAGAAGTTTTAAAAGAGCAATGCCCAGATGAACTCTCAGAATCTCTGGATCTCTATGGGGTGCCATAGAATTAAACTCTTCTTCTGTGTAAATACGGTAACATATCCCCGGCTGGGTGCGACCAGCACGACCAGATCGTTGAGCAGCTGCACTCTGGCTGATTTGACCCACCCTCAGCACATTAGTACCAGTTTTGGGATCAAACCTGCTCTCTTTTGCCATGCCAGAGTCCACCACAAATCTGACACCAGGAATAGTTAGAGATGTTTCTGCCACATTTGTTGAAAAAATAACTTTCCTTAAACCTGCAGGTGCATCCTCAAATACACGCTTCTGTTCTTCCATTGAAAGCTTTCCATGCAAAGCAAGTGTCAATGCTGTAGGTTTCTGAAATTGTTCTCGAGCCCACTCTACTTCAACTTGAGAAGTTAAAAATGCAAGAATGGCTCCCTGTTCTTCTTTGGCATGAATCTCAGCAACAACCTTTATCACTTGAGTGACATATGAAGGAACACTCAGTTGGCCATGCTTCGTGGCAGAGTTTTGTGAAGCTTCTGCATCATCCCTTGCAATGTATTTAATATCTACAGGAAAATTTCTGCCAGTCACATGAAAAATACTGCAGCCACCAAAATAATCTGATAATGTATGTGCATCTGCTGTTGCAGACATTATGATAAGCCTCAACTCTGGTCTCTTGAACAAGCATCTTTTAAGCAATGCTAAGAGAAGGTCTGTGCTTAAGCTCCGCTCATGAGCTTCATCTACTATGATACAGCTGATATTTTCCAACTCTGAGTCTGACATACATAGTTGAAGGAGTACATGGTCGGTCATATAGTTAACCTTAGCTAATGAACGCTCTCTGGGAGTGTATGTAGTTAAACAATCGACGGACTGTATGCCTCCATAGCATCCTTTGCATTCTCCCACGACTCTTTGTTGTAGAGACATTGCGGCGACTTTCCTGGGTTGTGTGCATACCAAGGAACCTTTGGTGGCAAACCCCGAGTCTGCAAGATACTGCACCAACTGAGTACTCTTTCCAGAACCTGTCTCTCCAATCAGTACCATTACCTGTCCAAACCATTGTTGCAATATAAGTATCTATACAAATTGTTACTACATAAATTATAAATGTTAAAAAGATATATTCAAATCAAATTGAAGAAAATTGTAGAAACCATTTATATTTATTATGAAACTACCAATAAATTATAGAATAAACTCATGGCTGCCTGGCACACAAATTGTATGTCCACTGTAAAGTTCAATTAAGAATAAAAAATGGTTTGTTATCTTTGTGTACTTTCTAATTAAGTCAGTGACATGCAGGCAATCATGTTGACAGTTGCCACTAACTGTCATCTGCCTAACTTCCCAACTGTCGTCAATGTGTATAAACTTTAACAAAACAAGCAGATGCAGAGTCTCATCATTCACCATGAGTCTTGCCATTGATATAGAGCCCCCTTGTTGAGTTTGTGAAGAGATGATCCTCTGAAGTTTGAACATACAATACAATAATAACAAAGCATAAACTATTTCCAAGTTATTGATTGGAAGGCTTGGATTAACTACACAACAAACACCAGCAAATATAATCTTGCACTTGTTCCCTCGTCGATTGCCAACAAAAATATCGTTGAAGGTGTTGCACTATTTTATTTATGCCAAAGTGACCTCCTTGGGGAGAGGAGTGAGCCTCTTTGATCAAGAATTGCCTAACTTTTCCAACAGGGATACAAAGCTCATTCAAATTATACAGCAACCCACCTCTCAAAGTATACTCCAAGAAATGCATTCAATAAATCACAGTAGGTTGACTACTGCTTCAAGGATCAGACAGAAAATGAGGAACAGTTAGGTAAATCTCCTTCCAGTCATCATATGCAGCGCACCAAATGTCAAGAACGTTGAGAACATTAGCTGGAGTATAGCTAAGAAGATCACCCACTTTGTTGAAAGCTCCTTTCCTGTATTTGATAACTAAATGAAACTGCAGAAGGAATGACGCTCACTTCAGGTGATGATGTTTTTGAATATTTGATTGGGAATTCAAGAAATGCAGCAGCTAGTGCTTAGTAGGAAGAATTGTCTCTTTGCCGGGGAGATAATGATGCCATTGCTTGAGAGCTTGAAACAAGGCATAGATAGAAGCTTGTATCAATATGTCCTATACTAGATCTTGGCTTGCATGTTTTTGAAGATACGATACTGGATGTCCCCCTTGCTTAAGTGCAGTGATTGCTGAATATTGAGAAGCATCAGTCTTTATTTTGAAAGGTTGTTGGAGACCAGTGAGAGCTAGAATGGTGCGGAGCAAGGAGTATCTTTCAACCTTTGAAAAGCCACTTTAGACTATGGTCCCAATGGGAGTGTTTTCTTGTTAGTGAGCTGAATCCTGATACAAAGTATGAGCTATGAGAATAAGGAATAAGGAACTTTCTATAGAAGTTCATGTCACCTAAAAATCTCTTCATGTCTAAAACTGTTGATGGAGTTGGCCATTCTTTTAAGCACCTTGACTTCAGGATCTTTGTGGACTTCATATTCATCAATGACAAACCTAAACCAAAGGAATTTTTCGTTTTCAATTGGAGCTTATGTTGATGAAACAAATCCAACAATATACACACAAATTCTAAATGTTCTTCCCAGGTCTTGTCCTAGACAAAGAGCTTAGCCTGATTTTGTCTTCTTCAAGTAACTGCTTGCTTTAGCATTCAATCAACACTTTCTATGCTGTAGTGCAATAAGGACGTTGATCTAGCAACTGAGAACCTTGAACAGTATCAATGGAATGTTATATTACTCACATACGCAGGAGCTCTTTGGGCTCTTCAAACACATCAACATAGCTATCCAAAATTGATTGCAAAGTAGCACAGGAGAACTTATGGACATTTCCTTCTTTTGTTTATCAAACAACATATAGAACCATGAACTTATGTATATTAACTTGCTTGACAATCGTCCTTGCAGACAGCAAGGGATTAAGAGAAGAGGGAAGCACATTGAATTTACCATCTTTGTGTGGTCGATATTTACCATCTTTGTGTGGTCGATATGTCTTGTGGAAGCCATCATAGACTACCCTGCAATTGTAGTGGTAAGGAGTGTCAAGAAGGGGTGCCAACCTAGGGAAGGCCATGGCTTGGGGACCATCTTGCTGCAATTGTTAAATTGGTTTGGAAGGCCCCTTTTGCATTTTGGCTTCTACTTTCAATGCAAACTGAAAAGTGAATGTAGTGGTAAGGAGTGCCAAGAAGGGGCGCCAACCTAAGGAAGATGAAGGCTTGGGGACCATCTTCTGCTGGTGCAATTGTTAATTTTGTTTGGAAGGCCCCTTCTGCACTTTGGCTTCTACTTTCAATGCAAACTGAAACACTTGCTTGAGAAACATGTGAGTGGGCCTAATGGTTAAGAACATGTGTTTCCTCCTCAGAGGTCACAGGTTCAAATCCAGAGGGGGTAGGGTATGTACACCTCCGTAGACATTAGCAGTCAAACCATTGGGCGGAAGGGGTCCCTTGTCCCACAAACAAGGGGATCTCATACACCAATTTGGTGTCTGGCTTGGCCGTGACCTTAAAATAAGATTATTATTATTATTAAGAAGCTATAACTCATTTCTCAATGAGGAATAATGGAAATGAATTTGATGTTGAGATTTTTTTTCAATACATCATACATCTATTGATAGACACCTTGTTGAGTTGGTTAATGTATTTTTCCACAGTCATCTCACAGACTATCAAAGTTGCAACCACTGTGCCAGCATGTCATCTTTGCAGCCAAGAGTATAAAATCATTTGTGACTAACCACTTCAAATTGGCCCCACGGTTGAATAGTTGGTTGATTATAACTTAATAGCAGCCAATATTTTGACCTGTGACAACCACCAAGTTAGCACCCAGTTGTTCATGTGTACTTTAGCCACCAAGATTTTCTAACCATATGTTTGACTGTGTTTGTGTAGTGTGTAGAAACATGGTTAAAGGCTCTTGATCCGTGTGTCTAGTTTTTCACCATTAGTGAACCATCAAAGTGAGGTATGGTGATCTTCATATGCAGCTCGAGAACAAGTTGATTAAGTGCAATGGTCGTCAAAACCTGTGCTTCTTGTCCAGACATTTGGAACTGTTCTCCCAGGAATTGTAGTTGCTATCCCATTAAATGTTGGAACATGGCCATCATGCTCTGCATCATTTTTGCATGAAACCTAAGTTACCAGGAATCGGATACGGATCTGGATGCGGATATGGATCCGTCAGATTTTTGAAAAGCAAGGATACAGATACGGCGGGGAAATGGCAAGTTGTATATATATATATATATATATATATATATATTCTGAATCAGGAAAAAGGATACAATACTCATGGCCACTGGCCTAACCTCTGTTGATACAATCTGGATTCTGAAGATCCCAACATGTAGCTGCATCAATATGTGTAGACAAAACCTGGCCACCTGAAATAACTCGCTAGCGGTATGTAAGAGGGTAGGGGGTAGACATCCAATCCTGCAAGATGCCTCTAGGTATTGGGCCATTAACCTGTTTCCTTTCTTTTGAGGAAGACGAATTCTTAGCCAATTAAAATTTTTATAATTTGTAAAAATAAAACTTAATAGCTTTTTTAAATATATATAAATTTATAGATTTTAATTTATAGTTTAATTCATTAATTAGAAACTATAATATAAATATACTTAATGTACAAGTATAATTATAATATAAATATACATATATATTAATACATTGTAAATTAATAAGTTATAAGTTAAATTAATACATTATAAGTTAATACGTTCTAAGTTATTAATTGAACGTATCCTCCATTAAATTATAAGTTATTAATTGAACGCATCCTCCATTAAATTAAAAGTTATCAATATAGCTCTAATTTAACGCATCCTCCATTAACACATTCGCCATCTTCCTCCTCGTCAACACTTGTGGGCCGAGAATTGTTTAATTTCCTGGTCGTCATAGAGAGAGATATCGATGTTGAAGGGTTTTGGTTATGGTTAGGCAAACCCATCCATGACTTACAATCGAGCTGCGACTAAACACGTTGAAGGGTTTTATTCCAGTTAGGAAAAATGTATGTGTCTTACAGTCAGGCTGCGACTAAACACAAGTACCGAAAACGAAACGGCGGGCAAAACTGTTTATTTTTCATATTTTAGAAAACCCAAAATTGCAGGATCCGCGAGTGATTATTGGGATGCATTTTATAGTGGAGGGATTCGTTTCCCTTGGCGTGGGAGACGTTTATGAAACGGATCCTGGGCCGATCCAAGGGGATCCGAATCCGGATCCGGATACGATCTGGGGATCCAACCCCCGGAGTTGACGGATCCAATGACATAGCATGAAACTCCTTTTGTTGTTGGTGGTGGTCTCTAAGCTTTCAACCAAAAGCTGGACTATATATGGATCCTATTAGAAAAAATAACTAGCACCTAACATTTTAGATGGACTGGAATTTTATTTGAAAACAAAGGTTTTTGCTACTTGGATGTGAGGGTCTAACCGTGGTGTAAATTACCACATAAGTGTTGTGCATGTCTTACACAACCAATCAACTGAAGATGCTAGTTAGTTATTCTCCAAGTTAAGTCTTGATGAGAACAAGGAACCGATTGCAAGTGCAAAGGTCGAGTCTCAAGGGACAAAAGTGGAGAAAGACATCGTCTTTGAGTCCTACAGAAGAATTTCAACATGGACATCCTATGAGAAATTCTATCAGAGATGACAAGTATTGTTGCTCATGAATCAAAGAGAAAAGAGTATACATCTCACAAATACGAAAAGATGCAACGAATTTAGAAAATGTCGTGTCGAAAAAACAGTTTTTCTCCTCGGAAGGACAAATTACAGTCTCAAAAATGCACAAGAGAACAAAGAAAAGAAATGAAGTGCTTGAAATGGCAATGTTTAGGTTATGTATAGGACCATAGGTCTTTTTGGCAAGTTTTTAGGGATTTTTTGTGACTTTGGGTTTTCTAGTAGGTTTATTTTGGGTTTGGGTCAACCATACAATACAACATATGTTGTCCTATACTATATATGCACCACACAAGTATTATCAAAATAATATCGAAGGCACAATGATAACACAATGGAAGATGAACAAGAGGAACTCGAAGAAGATATACAATATTAACTTTGGTTCATCTTAATACTGTCTCTTTCATAGAGATTGTAGTTTGTTGTAAGATCTAACTTTTTCTTATTAGAGATGAAGTGTATGCATGATTATCTCAACCATTCATCCAACAATCTCTATTAATAAATTAATACCTAATGACATTACATACATAAGCCTTATAATCTAACACCCCCTCTTAAGGCTTACACCACTAAAAAACAAAACTCACTTAAAACAAATACACATTTATTGAACACAAATAGAACCAAACGTTCTTCAAAATCTTGTCTTTGAAAACAAGCTTGAACCAGTAAGACTCCTTCAAGTTGCTCCCTATTCCACCGAAAGGAATACCTCCTAGCTGTGATCCAAGTCTCCCAACATCATTGGACATCATTAGCACTTGAAATGTCTCGTAACCCTTGTAAACTTATGATATCAAACTTCCAAATCCCCCCTGAACTATTGGACAACAATCCCCACATGCATGTCTCATAACCCCAATGAGGTATATATTCTCCGATCCACAAGCATCCTCGACTATTGAACAACTATCTGTCTTCCACTGCATCCCTCCCTTTCTTCAAACTGTGAGCCTTCTCAAAATACCAATACTTCAGCAAAATCTCACCACTCTCTATATCTAATCAATCTTCAGTAAGAGCTATATTTTTGTATTCTTTAAGCTTTCCCTTTGAGAAGATCACGTGCACAGATTTTACAATTAATTGTTGTATGACCCATTTTTCTACAGTCAATGGGCTGCAATTCTCTATTGCTTGACAAGTGCGATAGACCACACTCGAATTTTCTAAAAGCCACAAGTTCGATGACTTGACTTAAATGCTTGCCTCCTCTTCACGTATCATTAAAGATCCGGAGCAGGTCTGATCCTTGGCCAGAACAAACACTTACGCAAGATACGTTTTTGGGTGTGTAATGCACGAATCGAAGAGAAATTGAACTCCAAATTCATGAGCTCACAACCATGATTCGTTGTTGAATTTTCACTATGCTTGGCTCAAGCATGAGGTTTATTTCATTTTAGTCATGTACTTGAACCATAAACAAATGCAACTACACCATTCACAATTGCTGCAATAACAAAGATCACAAGAAGAAATACCATGCACAAGAAATATCCTGGAAAAACCCTTCTCAACAAGGGAGAAAAACCCAGCAATCCTTTGTTATATTCTCAAGAGAAGATCCTCCAACCATGAAACCCTAAAGCACACAAGAGGGTGCTCTACTACCTTGAAACTTGCGCCCAAGAGAGGTGCACACTTCAACCCTAGGAGATGTACTTGCTGAAATTTCCAAATGACAATTGACTTGTGTGTTTCCTCAATATGGGGAAATCACCTTTATTTATACTAGACTAGACAGACCAAAAATGGTGTCTATTGGCACAACAAGGCCGACCTCAATAACTCGGAAAATAATTAATTATTACAATAACATTAATTATCTTTCACATACGGTGGAGTCGACATGTACCCTTTACATCACAATTTACGTTACAAGTAAATCTTACTCTCGGACAATATAGCAAGGGATCTCACATCTACTAGTGCTCAGCCACTAGGGGCACGTCCACCTGTGCTCAACCACAGGGACGTCCTACTCAACAGATATCTATCTCACTAAGTCCACGGGAGAATCATCTGGAGTACCATCTCAAGCCTGACTCAACTGAATCCACAAAGCAGGAGACCACACGTCATAACAACTCAGTCTAGAGTCTAATGCACACCCATCACATGGGCACCTTCACCCCACACAGGGGTACACATCATCTCATCTCAATCCAAAGAGGAACGACACACCCATCTCATGGGCATCCTCACCCCACACAGGGGCASACATCGTCTCATCTCARTCCAGAGAASGACACACCCATCTCATGGGCACACCTAACACATGGGCTCTCTCACRGGTCGACTCACTYAGACTCGGAGGAGAACGCGTCCTGGAGGATGTCTCACAAAGTTGYAATCATCAACACTCCCTCTCAGCTAGGGAAGCATTCTCCACTAGGCCTAGTCTCTCACAGAAGTACTCGAACTTCGTCTTGGCAAGCGGTTTGRTGAAGATATCTACAATCTGCTCATGTGTAGGAAGGTACTGCACGTGTACTTCTTTCCTCTGCACCATGTCTCTGATATAATGATATTTTATCTCAATGTGTTTCGATCTATCGTGAAACACAGGGTTCTCAAAGAGCTTCACACAACTCTGGTTATCACAACGAATAATGGTAGGATCCATCTCGTGATCAAATAAATCTGTCAAGAGCTTGCGAAGCCACACTGCTTCGCGAACTGCCACACTCAATGCTATATACTCTGCTTCTGCGGTACTAAAGACCACAGAGCTTTGTTTCCTGTTGCACCAGAAAACCATGGCAGACCCCAAGGTAAAACAACAACCGAATGTGCTCTTTTGGTCCACTGCACTCCCTACCCAATCTGCATCAGCATATCCCTGCAAATTCATGTCGACACTGGAGGCATATCTCAAGCCATATCCAACTATGCCTCGTAGATATCTCAATACATGCTTCGCTGCTATCCAGTGAGTCTGTCTAAGCTGACTCATGAACTGACTAAGTACATTCATTGCATAGCATATTTCAGGCAGGTGTTAACCAGATACATCAATGATCCAATTAGTTGTCGATATAAATGTGGATCAATCTCGTCTAAATCAGTAGAAGCATAGTTCATCTTCTTCAAATCCATTACCATTGGTGTAGGCATGGATTTGCAGTCTGTCATACCGAACTTCTTCAATATCTCCACTGTATATTATCCTTGACTCAGGAAATTCTCATCAGTCCTCTGCCATGCTTCTAGTCCCAAGAAATAGTGCATCATACCTAGATCCTTCATCTCGAATTCAGAAGTCAATGCTCGCTTGCATTCAGCAATAAGTCTTTCTGAACTGATGAGGAATAAGTCATCCACATATAGGACCAAGATTAGGCACTCGTTACCAACAATATGATAGTATAGGTTTGGATCGACAGCACTCTTGCTAAAGCGCAAACTCATCAAGAATCCATCCATCTTCTCGTACCAAGCACGAGGTGCCTGCTTTAGTCCATACAAGGCTTTCTTCAACCTACACACATGAGTTTTGTTGTCGTGTATCACGAATCCTTTTGGTTGCTCGATCTAAACTTCTTGGTTGCAGCTAGTGCAATGATAGATCCACTTGAAAGTTACTACAGACTTCCCTTCTGGTCTTGAAACAATATCCCACACATCATTCTTCAAGATGGATTGATACTCTTCTGCCATGGCATCTTTAGAAATGTTGTCTATAGATCCATGCTTGATCTTATAGATCCACTTGGAAGTTACTACAGACTTCCCTTCTGATCTTGGAACAATATCCCACACATCATTCTTCAAGATGGATTGATACTCTTCTGCCATGGCATCTTGAGAAATGTTGTCTATACATCCATCTGATGTAGTTTCCAACCCATGGATGCAGCTAGTGCAATGATAGTATGGATGGAAGTGTATCGAGCTACTAGAGCAAATGTCTCCTTGTAGTCAATTCCCTCCACCTGTGAGAATCCTTTGGCTACAAATCTTTGTATTTCTCGACACTTCCATCAACTGCATGCTTGATCTTATAGATCCACTTGGAAGTTACTACAGAATCGGCAGACTTCCCTTCTGGTCTTGGAACAATATCCCACACATCATTCTTCAAGATGGATTGATACTCTTGATACTCTTCTGCCATGGCATCTTGCCATACATGCTGACTTGTCGCTTCTCCATGACAATAAGGCTCAGCATCAATGATGTGGCTCATTGCTGAAAAGTAGCTCGAAAATCTTTTTGGTCTCTTGCTCTCTCAGAATGTGCCTTGAGGAGCTGCATGGCCCTCTGCCTCCTGCAGAGTTTGTCGAGCCTAGGCAGGCCTTTTATGGCCTATTGCAATGTCTCTAGGGATATCAACTGGAGCAACTAGATCAACTAGAACAATTGGATCAACTGGAATAATGACTGTCTCCCTCTGAACTGCTAAAGGGGGAGAAGGTGTTGTCTCACTGTCAATCTTCATCTGGGATTCTCTGGATCTTTGAAAGGCTATCTCTTCTTCAAAGATAACATCTTTGCTCACCTCAATCTGTCTCTGACCAGGGATGTAGATCCGATATGGCCTTCGAAGATTCACTGTATCCCACAAATGTACCTTTTTTGCCTGAAGGGTCTAGCTTGGACCTCTTCTCTTTAGGTACATGAAAGTATATTGGACACCTAAATATCCTGAAGTGTCCAATCTCAGGCTTCACTCCGATGAAGGCTTCTTCGGGAGTTATGTTCTTCAAAATCTGGTGAGGACTCTTGTTATGAACATATATTGTTGTCATGCATGCTTCTACCACAGAATCATAAGTAGATGTTAATCATGTATCAATGCTTTGGTCGCTTCAATGATGGTTATGTTCTTCCTCCTCAAATAGTTTTGACTCCCTCTGAGTCAAGTGACTCCCTCTAAAGTCTGAAGGATAAATATCTTCCTTTGTTGTTAACCTACCTGGAACAAGGAAACAAGACAAGAATATCTCCTAGAGGAGAATAATGAGTGCGTCTCTAGAATCAAAACAATTTAAGGATTGTTGTCACAGCTACAACGCCTACTTGTAATGTAGCAAACTTAGAAATGTAGGTTAGAGGCATGATAATTAAAAAACAATCAAACCTGGAGTCTTCACCTCCAGTGTGTTGTTCCTCTGAATGCACTGAGATCCCTCTAGATCCACGATTGCAGCAAAGGTTCCTTCCTCCTGCAAGTACCCTCATGACAATGATACAAATAATATATACAAGTGCATACTTGAGAGTGTTGATATGAAGAGGAAGGTTTCATCGTTGATGTCTACATCTCTCTGATGTGGCTCTAGATCTATCTTCCAATCCTCTTCATGTAGTCTAAAGTTGCTTGATTCCTCAAGCCTATCTTCCATCATAGTTTTGTTCATCATATTTTCAGATTCTTCACAAACCCTTACCAATTGGGCTAGGAAACCTAACAGCTAGGCTAGGCTAGCAATCTTAGGTTTCGTGGGCTTATGATTGCCAACAATAAGCCTTTTTCTCAGAAACCCTAGAAGGTCGTACAGAATTGCAAAAAGAAGGACGRTTGGCTTTAATGCTTGTGCAATGGGTTCTTCAAGACCTATGCTCTGAAACCATGTTGAATTTTCACTATGCTTGGCTCAAGCATGAGGTTTATTTCATTTTAGTCATGTACTTGAACCATAAACAAATGCAGCTACACCATTCACAATTGYTGCAATAACCAAGATCACAAGAAGAAATACCATGCACAAGAACACAAGAAATATCCTGGAAAAACCCTTCTCAAAAAGGGAGAAAAACTCAACAATCCTTTGCTATATTCTCAAGAGAAGATCCTCCAACCATGAAACCCTAAACCACACAAGAGGGTGCTCTACTACCTTGAAACTTACGCCCAAGAGAGGTGCGCACTTCAGCCCTAGGAGATGTACTTGCTGAAATTTCCAAATGACAAGTGACTTGTGTGTTTCCTCAATGGGAAAATCACCTTTATTTATACTAGACTGGACAGACCAAAAATGGTGTCTATTGGCACAACAGGGCCGACCTCAATAACTCAAAATAATTAGTTATTACAATAAACATTAATTATCTTTCACATATGGTGGAGCCGACCTGTACCCTTTACATCATAATTAGGGTTACAGGTAAATCTTAGTCTCAAATAATATAGCAAGGGATCTCACACATCGACTAGTGCTCAGCCATAGGGGCATCCTACTCAACAGATCTCTATCTCACTAAGTCCACAGGAGAATCATCTGGAGTACCATCTCAAGCCTGACTCAACAAAGTCCACAAGGCAGGAGACCACACGTCATAACAACTCAGTCCAGAGTCTGATGCACACCCATCACATGGGCACCTTCACCCCACAAAGGGGTCGTCTCATCTCAATCCAAAGAGGAACGACACACCCATCTCATGGGCATCCTCACCCCACACAGGGGCACACGTCGTCTCATCTCAGTCCAGAGAGGAACAACACACCCATCTCATGGGCACACCCAACACATGGGCTCTCTCACAGGTCGACTCACTCGGTCTCAAAGGAGAACATGTCCTGGAGGATGTCTCACAAAGCTATAATAATCAACATTAGTTACATCAAATTTGAATGGCAACTCTGCCAAAGACAACTCTCTCAAATTTGAAAAGCAGCTCTACCAAAGGCCGATCAGAACCTTATTACAAAGGCAACTCTACACCAGTTCGCAGTCTTCCGATCAAAACCATAATATAGTGGCATCTCTACACCAATTAGCAGTCTTCTTCCCACATTCAACATGAAAGCACAACGATTTCCTACAGCACATAAGGATAGCAGTTGCGGCTTCCTCTTTCATTGGACGAAGGCCACTGTCCCTTATTTCACTGGGTGGGTCTTTAAATCTGGCTACTCTTTCCTCGTCCCTCTCAACGATGATTCAGCAATTCCAAGCCATTCAACAATTCCAAGGATTAAAAAGATCCACACATTAATCAACCATGCAGTGATTCAAAGGATCGATCTCCTAAAAAAATCAATGATTCAACGATTCAAAAGGAAATCTAAGCAATCTATATACTAACCTCACTCTGATACCATTCTAGAGCAATATTGGAGGCATAGTGATAACACAATGAAAGATGAACAAGAGGAACTCGAAGAAGATATTCAATATTAGCTTTGGTTCATCATCTAAATACAATAGTGTTTGTCTCTTTTATAGAGATTGTAGTTTGTTGTGAGATCTAACTCATTCTTATTAGAGATGAAGTGGTTGCGTGATTTTCTCAACCATTCACCCAATAAATCAATGCCTAATAACATTATTACATATGTAAGCCTTATAATCTAACAAATATGGTACGATCAATGGTGTGTGAACCATGTTGTATCTATACAATATGAAAAATATGTTGTAAACTGCACTGGAGGCAAGTTTCTATACAAGAACCTCTACTACAACAGAATTCTACTACGGTAGTATCGATGCAAAGATCTAACATGCATTCCAAAGGTATACATATCTTATAGATAAGATTGGCATGAAAAAAGAGGAGTCTAGTAGGCCTGGAATATTAAAATCCCTCGATGTACAAACATGTTCCATTTAAGACAATGTTCCATTTGTTGCAATTTGTTATTTTTGTCATACAATAACATTGATTGGAATTGATGTTTTGCTATTGATGCTTTTGTGCCTATAGTGTTGACTCGAATTGGCCATTATGCCATTAGTTTCGAATAAATTGTTTTCTTGTCAATGGCAATTGATATTGGCTATAATTGGTGTTTTTTGGATTGCATGGCTTGTTACTTGTTGATTGGACTAATTTGCCAACCTTTTTGAGATCAATTGTTTATACATATAACATATGTTATATGTATTACATATAACATATGTTATATGTAAACAATTGGGCTAGGAGCCAATTTTTGTTGAATGATTTGTCAATTGAAGATTTGTTGAGACAAATGAATAAAAACAAAGAAACAAGTAGAGAAAAAATCTTTCCAACAATCACCAAGGGCTAGCTAAAATAGAAGAAAGGTCAAATTTGGAAATCAAATCAAATCAAATAAGTTCAAGGAAGAGATAGCTTTCTTAAGCGAGCATGCTCTAATATGCATATTCTTGAGTCAATGAACCCTCAAATGGTGGGGTATCAATGAGGACGCCTTCAAAAGTAATGGATATAAAGCTATGTGCAAAAGATTTTTTGTTATCATTTTCTCTAGCAAGGAAGAATCAAAGTTTTTGGAGGGTGGCCCTTATTTTCTCAACACAAAAAGGTTATTTACAAGACTATAGAATGTGGATTTCAATCCACAATTGGAAGATTTCTAAAAGACTATGTTGCAAGAACTCCCATTGAATTTTCCTATTACAGGAAAATTAAATGGGCCCCCTACTGAAATTTTACAGCAACTATGAAAAGAGAAGGATAGTTCCTCGAATCTAAAGGTTCTTGTGATAATTAAAAAGGGGGAAAAGTTCAATCACTTTTCTTAATGGCAACCAGGCCCACATACTGGACAGAACTTGGCATACCAAACGAGAGTGAGTCTAATTGGGACTCGCCATCAGGCATTTTCCCTTACTGATTGACATGCCATTTTGACCTGTCAGAGGCTCATGTGGGTAAAGCTTTATTTGTTGCTACCAAAGTTCCAGAATGAACAATAATTTTATTTTTCAAACTTATAGGCAATTTGTTGAGTAAAGTCTAGAAATTTTCATAAATAAAAGGAAAAGAAACCAACTACATATGCTAGGTTCTATGCTTATCTCAATCTCAATGTGCCACCTCAAGATTTGGTGATTCTGCAGTATGAAGGATATAAGCATATGTCGATGAGAGTTTGTCGTTTATCGTGAACATGGGGGTTAGCTCAAGCAATTGTCGCCAATTTGTTGCGCATTTGTCTAGTTTTGTGCGCCCAAGTGCTTGGTTTGAACCCCCTGGGTGAGGCGCACTAAGCTACACTAACAATTTCAATAGGGATGTCGTCCACAAATGTGGGGAAGCATCCCTAGGGTTTCCCCGCGAAGAAAAAAAAAGTGAAAAGGCACAACCCAAAAAAGTGAAAGGGAAATCCAAAAGTGCACAAACCCAAAACAAGGAAACTAGGGTGACAACACAAATGAAGGCAAGACATCAAGTAAGCATCCAAAGAAGTGGACGAGCATACAATTATGGATAGACAATCAATTGAAGTCTCATATAAGAAAATAAGTATAAAACCACTAAAGAGAATTCTTCACCAACTAGAAAAAAGGAAGAAATTAGTGTTAAAATCATTAACCCTTCAAATGCATAAATAAGAAATGGTGAAATGAGGAAGGAAGGCCATGGATGAACTCTTTATACATGAAGGAAGATATTTAGTTGATCGCAAACGATCGCGGCTAACATTAGAAGTAGCTTTCTCATAGAAAGCAAATCAAAATATCACCCAATATAAAAGTTCAATCATGGAATAATGCAGAGATCAAATCCCCTACAAAAAGAAGACTTTGGGAAAGAAAAAATATTATGAATCACCCATAAATATATTCTCTCCAAAAAACAACATAAGAGAAGAGATGGAGATAGCATCAAGTAAGGTTTGGAAAGGAAGCAAATGTATAGCAATAAGTTCCAACCAGCATTTTGGAGAATTGTTATTCTTTGGAACCCAAAGAAAAACAATATAGAATGGTAAGGCGAGAGGTGGTGGATAATCGCAAACATAAGCTCCTCATGTCAATTGTCCTTTTTTACTCATGTTTATGCTCCCACTTACCCTCAATATAAACCATTATGCTAAAATTTTCTATCTACCTCAAGAAGGTATATTGTTAATACTTGGATAGTAAGAGATTTCAATGCAATAAGTATGATATAATAATGAAATAGAAATTAGAGCCATGGCACACTAGATATAGCCGCAAGTATATGGAACAACATCTTATCGATAGTGGGTAGGGCATAATCAATTGTGAGCAGGGTTGTGCATGCTACAGGGAGTGTTAAACAGTGACAAGGAGTGTGGAGCAATTCACATGTAGGAAAAATACAAGCCACAAACAAGTCAAAAATAGGCTGCAAGCAAGTCTCACTGATGGCAAGTAGGATTGAATAGTTGCAAGCAAGATCGTACAAGCCACGAGCAAAACAAGAAGCTATAGGAAGCATGAACAGTTTACCTTACCACACACTATTGCACCTACCCCCCTTGTTTTAGGTTGAACAATCATGGGCAAGTATAAAAAGTTGTGGGTTGACTAAACAAGCATGAGAAGAGCCTTATAAACCACAAGTAGTCATAGGAAACTCAAAAATGTGTGCGGGCAACACGAGCAACCACATGAAGCTCGAATAGTGCATGGACAAAACAAGCAACAAAGGCAAGCCTAAAACAAGTGAGAGCATGCACAAATAATGTTCGGGAAACTAAAAACAGGGCTTAGACAACCCTAACACAAACATCAATGGGGAAAACAAGCCTTGGGCAGACTCCCACAAATAATGTTCAAGAAACTAAAAATATAGTTTAGACAACCCTAACACAAGCCTCAAGTAGACATAAATTGACCTTGAGCAGGTAGAAGCAATGATCAAAAATCATTATTCTCAGTTTGGAGAGGTCGAAGAAATTAATATGCATAATTTCAATTATCAATCTCTTTTCTTAGTAAGGAAATGAAAAATGGTGCTTGGATTACCAACTATAGAAGGGATGAAAGATAAATATGAGGAATGTGTAGGCATCTAATGCAAGGTGTATCTTACTTTTTGTTAATGACTTCTTTACAAAGTTGGGGTTTTCCTAAAGAAGAAAACTGAGTGTGTTTTTGGACAATGTATTCACCTCCTCCTTTGGTGGACACGACAATATAATATTTTCTTTCCCAACAAAAATAGACTTCAAAGACATATCTTTCCTCCATTTAACATGCATGGTAAATGTTATGAACCAAACGGTTCTATGCTTAGTATGCATCAAGAAAGAGCACAAGGACTCATAAATATTTGCCCGAGACAAAATAATAATAATAACAATAAATGATTGATTTGAATGTAATGTGATGCAATACAAAGTCCCCGAGGTGTAGGACAGTCGTTGACGGAGTGGGTTGTTAAGGCACTCCGTGATGTTAAAGTCATCAGTTCGAAACCTGCGGGGGCAAAAAATCCACCCATGTTAAGGGTTGATGTGGCTTAGGCCGGGTGCGATCCCCGGGTGATTTTGACGGCTTAGATGCCCCTGAGTCGCGGTTTCTTAGCCACAGGTTAGTCCCACATGTCACGAACAAACTAACAAACAAACATAAAAAAAAATGTGATGCAATACAAAGGTGAATTGTCTAAATAGAATTTGAGGGGTTATATCCCCATAAGAGTGTGACCATTAGACAGAGACACTTAATTAATTAGGTTCATTTCATGTCAAAATCCGTATATAATGAAAGAGACAGAATCTCTCAATGGAATCGAATACATATTCCTATACATAATTTAATTCTACTTCGATTGCTATGAGATTTATGCATTCTTATCATTGTCCAATGCTCTAAAGCAAACAATGAAACATAACAATAAGTTCACACACATCGATTTACACAAAACACATCAATTTTCAACTAGAGAAAAATCATTCTCAGTTTTAAAAACCTCCAAGTTAACATTAAGTAGTGCAACTTATTACACAGTCGAATCCCCTCAATCTCGAATACCCTTTGGACGACCTTCTCAAATAGTGCATCAACCCCTTCACAATGATGGTCGTAGAGCTTGTCGATGTTCACTTTACTTATAGGAGATGCCTTTACACTCCCACTTTGTATTGCACTCACTAATTGTACTCTTTCAGTGCCATGACATTAATATAATTATCATGTCTTATCTTATCAATGCTTACAAACTGTCTCCACTTCTACTTATCACTCTTAAGCTCTTACAAAGTTCTTTCACAGTCTTACCATTCCTTCTTGATGCTTTGGAGTCTTCCTCTACAACGAGGCAATTCCCTTTGACTATCCCTTTCACAGGCTTCCTCTGATTGGTTTCTTTCACAAGTCTGGCTATTCGATAGTTGCGTGCTCTAGCTTCGCTCAAGCTCTCTCGATGTCTCTACTTAGGCCTCCCATCATCTTTGCTCTTTTGTTCTATAATAATCTTCTTGATTGTTGCAATCTAACAAGATTAGCATTGCCTTGCAAGCTCCAACAATGGATTTCCCAACCTCCCCTACGTTGTTGCAAACTATACCTCTCTATCCCCTCTATCCAAGAATCAGTTACAAATCGCCAACCCATTTAGTTCACCCATTGTCAACTTCCCAATCACTCCTTGAGCTACTATAGGTGTTTTCTTGCTAGTTGTCAACGAATTACAAGGTCACGTGGTGACTTTCTTATTTAACTAATACCTTTTTATTTTCATATTTGTCGACAAGTTACATGGTCACGTAGTGGCTTTCCTACTTAACCAATGCCTTTTTCTTTTGTTTTATAACAATCTTCTTGACCATTACAATCTAATAGGATTAACATTGCCCTGCAAGCTCCAACAATGGATTTCCCAATTTCCCCCTACGTTGTTGCAACTCCGCCCTTTCTATTCCCTCTATCAATTACAAACCGACAACCCATTCAGTTCCCCCACTGTCAACTTCCCAACCATTCCTTGAGTTGTTATAGAATTGAGGTTTTTCTTGCTAGTTGTCGACGAGTTACATGGTCGCATGGTAGTTTTCCTACTTAACCAACGCCTTTCTCTTTTCCACGAGTTTTCATAGTCGAGATTTTGTGGGTTTGCCCCACTAGCCAAATCTATGATCTTATTTTCTCGAAGGCCTCTCTTCCTTCTACCCCAAGTTTTTGGCTCCCTGGTTTTCACAAACTTCTATCACTAAACCTACTTACCAGGTTTTCTTCCCCGAAATTTTCAAGTCTTCCTTCACATACAAAAACCTTGTTGATGTTGTCCCATTTCTTCAAAATTCCACCATACACCTAGCTTGGAGTAGCCACAAACCTTTGCTTAGTAATTCGTTGTCTTCTTTCCTTATCATTCTGACCTTGGAGTAGCTAGCCCTGGTACCAATTGTTATGAACCAAACAGAATGAGTATGCATCAAAATAGATGATTGATATGAATGTAATGTGACTGTTGGAAAGAGACACCATTGATTAAATATGTTTAATTGAACTAATTAGGTTCATTACAGAGAACAGCAACAGAAACATTCAGATATGCCACTCTGAATATCCTAGTCTTACAAGGGCTTGATGCAAAGAACATCATATCTCTCTAAAATTTAAAAGAAGGTTATTTCACATTATCACAGTATATTGAGCCTTCTCCCACCTAATTTAAAGCTCCACATATCTAGTGGCCCCTTTGTGCCTAGGGAAACAATTAATCAAAATGCTTAATGTAAACAAGTCAAACGCTATAAAAAGGGTGGCTACTGCCAACCAGAAATGATACCGTCTAAGTTTGACAATAACGTTACCTTAAGAGAAAGTGAGGTTCGCTTTAAATTCTAGTATGTAAGAATTCCAAATATTAATTGTCGTTACATTTCACCTTGCAAAATTTGGTAGATTGCCTATTGGTGACCACCGAAGGTAGTAAAGTAGTTACTTGGAAGGAAAAATCACTAAAGAGTAAACACTAGGCCAAAGGCAAAAGCTGATAAGCTCAGGGCTTAAACCTAACTGCATGCTTATACCATCGCTGAAGTGGATGGTCCACTGGTTAATACAAAGCAATCAACAAACAGTGATTCCACCAATCTCCTTTGGGTGACTGGTCTTCGTTGTTAGATGGCTCAAACCCTTTGGAATCACTTGACATTGCACATTTTACAAGGGTTGACGGAAGGCCTGTTACAAAATTCTGCCTAGACAACAGCAATTTAAGTAAAGAAAACACTGAGTTAAACCACCAGGCTGCAGTCTAGAGGTAAGTGGGGATGCTTACCCAGGTTTTACGTGGTTTTTGTCCGTACCCACTGTATACGATGCGGAATTACATAGTCCCTCCATCTAAACAAGGGGTGGTGTTTCGCTAGTGGGAAAAAACACTGAAGAACAGTCAGTAAAGCATAAAAAATCAAAAAACCTGGTTCATGTGGACTCGCTGAATGGCTTCCCATCTGCTGGAGTACATGGGCAACGCCGACTCGAGCCGATTGCACTCCCTGAGAAGAATATTATGCAATTGATGCCATGTCCAGCCTTTCCCAAGCACGAAAACTGGCCTCTCATCCGCACAATCAACATTCCCAATGACACTGTCCCCATCTTCGTGAATCAAGTACAGCTGCAAGCATTCCAGAGCCTTTTCAAACTCCTCAAGCTTTTTACAGAGCAAATTCTTCTGTACCGTGAGACCCTCTCTCAAACTCTCCAGCTCATAATACTTCTTCAGAGAATTCCGGTTTTTCCTCATATTCGAAGCCCTGCGGAGCTCCTTGTCCACGGCCTCGATCTCATTCTTGCATTTTTTCGCGGCCTCCCCCTGAGGCAGCGATTTGAGGTAATTCATGAAAATCCCTCGCAATCGATGGCCAATTTCAATAATCTGGGCCCGCTCTGCGAAAATTATTTCGGGAGTACAGCCGTGGATACCTAATAAACGCTGTTCCCACAGGAAAACCACACCTTCGACCGCCAACTCCCAGCTTTGAAAAAACAATTTCGCTACCACGTGCCCTGTTCCTGTACATATTTGCCAATCTTTAACCTCCGGGCACGCTTCTATTACGCATTTCAGGTCGCACTTTCTTCTGTTCTCAGAAGAATTACAAATCCCTCCCCATGAAAACAGTCTCACTTCCCTCACTTCCCTGAGAGAACCTGTTTGTCTTCCAAATTGCTTCATGGTAGCCAAGCCCGTCAAACTCTTTCAAAACCTTAACCCCTCGAGCCTTTAAGCCTCCTAACTCTTCAAAGTTTACCTCTTTGGATCTTCAAAACTCTAAAACTTCAAATTTAGACCCCTGAATCATTGAATTTAACCCTCCAAATCTCAACCCTTCGTTTCAAACCCCGTCAAACTCTTTCAAAACCTTAACCCCTCGAGCCTTTAAGCCTCCTAACTCTTCAAAGTTTACCTCTTTGGGTTTTCAAACCTCTAAAACTTCAAATTTAGACCCCTGAATCATTGAATTTAACCCTCCAAATCTCAACCCTTCGTCTTCAAACCTATGAATCTTCAAAATTTACCGCTTGGGTTTGCAAACCTCTAAAACTTCAAATTCAGACCCTTGAATCGTTGAATTTAACCCTCCAAATCTCAACCCTTCGTCTTCAAACCTATGAATCTTCATCTAAGGCTTTGAATCTTCAAATTTAAAACCGAATCTTCGAACCCTTGACGTCTGAAGTCCGTAAAACCCTCTGAAAGTCCTTAAAACCTTAATCTCCTCGGCAATTTTTGGAACCCTTCAAAACCTTGCGCGAATCCGAAAATAGCATAGCAATTGTGTGGCAGACACGCAAGCTTCTTCGATATATGCGGTGAATTTCGAGGGGTTGTCCTTTCCTGTCCGATCCGGTCTCGTCGATCCATTGCGGGCTATTACCGATGTTCATTGTCGTCGCGACACGTTCATGGAAATGCCTTTGAAAGATTATTCTCGAGTATCTACCATCAAATCCACGGCAGGTATTACTATAAATTAGCGTAGGTTAAACGTTTTACACATTGACAATTTTTTTCGCGAATCAATATAAATTGGTGTAGGTCAAACATTTTACGAAATGACAATTTTATTGGGGGACATTTGTTCGAAATTTGATTAGAAATGGTTAAATTTATAGATTTAATGATTATTTATGTATAATTTAAATGATTCAAAGTTTTTCAACTTATTAAATTTATTTCATATTAAAAATAAATTTTAAATAACAAAAAATAATAATTAATATAAATTTATATTATGAGATTTGAAAAAAAAAATATTTAATAAAACAGCTAAACAACGAATTATTTTAAAATGTAAATGGACCAAAACACTTTCATAAGTTTTAAAGAACCATAAGTTTTTAACTAAGTAGAACTCTCACTTTCCCATATTTCCTAACTGATTTAAGAATATTTTTTATCAACTTAAAAAAATAATATAAATACCCGTTACCCCTATGGAAATCTATAATCAACTTTTATTTCATAATTATCTTGAAAGTTCCACCAACAATCCACTAATGAAAAAAGAGGCATTATAATAAATAAATAAATTATGTAATAATTTTGAAAATATTTTTCTTTCACATAACAAAACATACCACACTCTTCAAACAAAATTAAATTTTAATGAGTATATCACTAGTACAAAATTATAAAATAATGATGAAGGTTGATTGTTTGAAGGCATTTTTCAAAAAATATTCATTTATCTTGTTGTATTGATTTCTTTTAAGTAAGAAAATTGCCTTAGACTTTTGATAAAGAGAGATGTTGGGTACTATCTTTTTTGCATGACAAGTGAAGTGTTTTATAATTAACATTTTTCTTTTATAATGATTTTTTTTTGTTTGAAGTTGGGATATGTTTTTCACCCAGTCCAATATGAATGTTTTAATGGTCATTGTTGAGGTTTGTGTTCAAAAATAGAATTAATGACTTGGACATGTCACTCTAGATTTCTCGATTAGATGCCATAAGCATGACCCGATATGAATCAACCTTGGTTTAATATAGCTAAACTCCTAATTTATGTTGCACTGTGGTGCAGTGCACTAGGTGCTCTACTATTATTGAGAGGCCAAATTCCTTGTAGGGACCATTACAACCGATACTGATAGGGTTATTAGAGATTGTTCTTTGGTGCATTTTATCTAGATTCAAAGTGAAAGTATGTTTGGCAATGAGAGGAGAGAAGTGGACAAACTCAACCTTTCTCGGGAGTGCATTTTCTACTCTAATTTACTAGTTTTTTCAAATTTTCAAAATTATAGATCATTTTAGAATAAGCCAAAGCACCAAATAAAAGTCCTTGATATAAATTATAGATATTATAGATATAAATACCAGATATAAATCTCATATAAATTTCCATTAAATTTAGGTCAAAATTTTATGAAAAAAGAAAGTAGATTTTTTACAGAGATTAACACACTTTATGACTATGTAGTAGAAGGTTTATAATTTTCCAACAATAATTCATAGTTTAATCACATATCTATTTATTAACACACTTTATGACTATGTGGTAGGTTTATAGTTTTCCAACAATAATTCATAATTTAATCACATGTCTATTGATTTAACACACTCTATGACTATGTATGACTATGTAGTAGAAGATTTATAATTTTCTAACAATAATTCATATTTTAATCACATGTCTATTCATTAACTCACTCTAACTATGTGAAAAAAGATCTATAATTTTTCAACAACAATTTATATTTTAATCACATGACTTCTTTATTAATGAAGATTATTTATTATTGAGGATTATTTCATCTTAAAGACTTAAGAAAATCCAGCACATATCACTCCCTAAGGACCCATCAATGAACCCATTCTCTAAGGGGCATTATCCAACAAGCTATAGAAGAGGTAATTGCCATTCACAATTCAAGGACAGTAGCAAGTTGACCTTCTTCTTACCTACAAAAATCTCACCACTACGTTGTAATTATAAGTAATATGTTGTGGGGTATGGTGTACCTAATTGTTTTTTATTCATATACGTGTGGGTACTTTGCAAATATATGTAATGTAACTTTATGTAGCAATGGGTGTAATATATAAATTGAAATCAGTTCAATTTAAAAATATATATATAATTAAATTTTAAATAGTATATGAGGTTTTAAATTAATAAAAATAATTTCAAAATATGAATATGATATATTTAATTGTTTTTTATTTATATATATATGCATTCATGTAATAAGTTTTATATAGGAGGAGAGAAAATCAAACAAGCATACATAGTAAGGTTGAACATTCTATAAATTCAACAATGAGATTGTTATTTTTAATGTGGAAATTAATCAACATCCTCCAATATTCTTGTAATTGGATTGTGCAATGTTAACTTTTAATATCTGCAATTTCATCATTTCATCATGTTTAGAATCCCAGTGATTTGACTGGTAAAGTCTATGAAGGTATACATACCCTACCCCCCTCTGGATTTGAACCTGTAACCTCTCAAGAGGAAACACATGTTCTTAACCATTAGGCCCACTCAGGCTATATATAAACATCCATTTTATTTTAACTTAATAAAAATATTTATACATAAACAAAACAAATTGAAGTGTCCATGTTTTTATGGAAAATTATTTATCTTTATCTCGACCAAAATCTACATTTAAAAATACAAAGTATATTTATTATTAATTTCTACTTAAATTCCAAATTATTTATTTAGTGGTTAGTTAAATGAGAGTGTGTTTTGGCTTTAAACAACGCTTATTTTTAGCTTTGAACTTGTTGTGGAGATTCTTTTTCACATAGAAAAAAGTGCTTATATTAGGAATATAATGTTATCTTTATAGATGTTTGTGGAGATTATTTTGAGGAGAGCTTTTTCTTTTTTCTTTTTCTTTTTTAATAAATTTGTACATCTTTTTTTAAGGGAGGAAAAAGTATACAATACTTAGGGTTATCAATGTAGTTATGCAATCTCAAAACCCCTACATGTAACTAGGTCATCATGTGGGGACAACAATTGGTCATCTGAAACAACCCACCAGTGCTCCATAAGGGGGCAAACTTCTAATGTCTATGAGTTTTGGGTCATTAACCTATTTCCTTAATATCCCATAAAAAAATTGAACATATTATCTACCATGATAAATCCATCTTAACTGAAATCTATCATACACCAAAAAAGACCAACTCCATATTAAGCACTAAAAAAATTACATCTCTCAATATATAAAAAAAACCTATCCAATTTTTTTTTTAATTTCAATTACTATATATATATATATATTAAAATAGTTGATTTATAGTTGATATTGAATATTTATTTTATTAATATTTTTTTTAAATATGAAATGTGAACTTTAAATAACTCTATGTTAAAATGAAAAATATTATACATCTTCTCATATTAAACTATTTCAATATAATTAATAAAATTTATTTAAATATAAATTAAAAAAATTATATATATAATTGTTGAATATTTTCAATTATTTAATATTTATAATTAAAATACAATTATTTTTCACTTTCTTTAAAAATTAAAAAAATGTTTTTTTTCTAAATTTAATAATTAATTAAAATATATACAGATAATATACCATGTACTACCATACAATAAATATATTAAATAATAATAAAGTATTTATTGTGCTGACAATTTCCACTAAAAACGTGGACCATAAAGACGTTGAAGCCTTTTCCTTACAAGGAAAAGGACAAAGTGAGGAATCACATCATTTTTACAAATAAATATATCAAATTTTATCTCTTCTTTGCAATAAAAATTATGCATGATAATTAAAAATACCAACAGATATGTATGAATAATTTCACTGATATCTTATTACTGACTTTATCATATTATTAATTTTTTTATACTTTATTTTAATAATAAATTTGGTAGTTGGACCTACCACGGTGGACTTTTTTGTTTTAAAATAAGCACTTTTCATGTCATAGCTTCTTCTTTTTTTTAAAGTCAAATGACTTGCATGTGAAGTTTTTTTTAACTGAAATGTTTTATTAGTAAGGAGACACTAGTATTTAGCTTAAAATAAATAAAGCAAAATTAGGATTGCATGGAAATTATTTATTTGGAGATTTTTTAACGTAAATGTTTTTATGAGTAAGGAGACACTAGTATTTAACTAAAGTAAAAATAAGATTGCATGGAAATTATTTATTTGGAATAGATTTTAACGTTTTTAATGAGCAAGGAGGCACTAGTATTTAACTTAAAATAAATAAAGTAAAAATGGAATTATATAGAAATTATTTATTTAGAATAATTTTAATTATTAATTAATTTTAGATTTATTATGTTGAGACGGAAAAAAAATTAAAATATTTTTTTTTTAAATTGAAAAAATTTAGAGAAAAGGTTTTCACTTAATTTCTCTTGGCATATGATAGATTCCACACTAAGATGGATTTATGTTGGTTCTTTGCGATGGATTTATGTTGGTTCTTGTGTGTTTGTATGTACGTCATGTGTCAATTCCATGTTGAGCATTGAAGGAATTACACATCTCCCTCATATCCCTCATATCCCTATGTAAAAAACATATATAAAAAACACATATTGGTAGAATAAGAAATGTTTTACTTCTTTTTTTTTTTCCAATAAAAAATTCCTCAAATTTATAAAGTGTATAAATTCATTTACAATTTCCATTGCTGCAAGCTTATAGCCATCAAATAACAGCGCCAAGGATAGGGACCCAAACAAAAACAGTCAAGCAAGGAAGAAGACAAGACGAAAACGATCAAGAGGAACATCTGCAGCGAGGCTCAAGTAGTCAAAACTATATTTTATAGCTGACCAATGATCTTCTGCTAATGAGGGACAACCTTCATCGTTCAAAAATGTTAATGGAGGGTATGGGGCTATCAATCCCATTTTCACAGTGGAAGACCGAGAGTCTTCCCACCACTCCATTTAGGGCTCTCTTTGAGAGAGCATTCGCCTCCCCGTTGAGAGATCGAGGTATGTGGTGGTAACTGATGTCGGAGAAATGATCGAAGAGATTCCTCGTGAGATGCAACCAGCCCTCGATATGTATAGAGTGTAGCTTACACTTTTGAGTTATCCAGTCTATGATAACTCGAGAGTCACCAAGTACGAGAAGATGGTCGATAGACCACATGGCAGCAAGAGTGAGGGAGGCCCACAGTCCCAAGAGCTCGGCCTTTGTATTGGTTCCCCCCCCCACAGTTAAGGAACCACTTGGTGACCCTCGCCGAGTGATGTTTGAAGGTGCCCCCAGCCCCACAAATACTGCCATCCGAACGAGCAGCGCTGTCGAAGCAAACAAGGGTATGACCAGCCGCCATCTCGAAGTTGCATGCTTTTGAAGAGAAGGTCTTAACCGAAGTGGGATGCCGACAGAAGGCTGCCAGAATTCTATGAAAAACACGCCTCACTGAAGGAGGGCGATCTTCAAAAAGTGCAAAATTCCTCTCAATCCAGATATGCTAGCACACAAAAACCGCCAGGCTCATAGGGGCCGATTTTTGTGAGGTCCACGGGGAAAAGCAATCAGAAATGGTAAGGCCGCTCCACTTACAAGAAAGTGTGAAATGCTTTAATAACTGACTCCAGAGCTCAGTAGTAAAGGAACAGTGGACAAGGAGGTGGTTGGTGTCCTCAGTATTTTGACGGCAGAGCAAGCAAATCCTCGGGCCTTCCCAGCCTCTCCGACGAAGTGCATCCCAGGTGAGAATTCGCTCCTTTCCAGCCAACCAGATGAAGAGTTTCAGCTTGAGGGGGACTTTCCAGTTCCAAATCTGAAACGTCTAGGAAAAATCGGGGCAAATGTTGTGCTGATGCAGGAGGGCGACATAAATGTTTTTGACTGAGATGTGGCCCGTGGCATCCCCCCCAGCCCACAATAAAACATCAGGGTCGTCGGTCAGAGAGACGCCCGTGCTCTTAAGTGCAGTGGTAAACGACGCCCAATCCATGGCACTCTGTCCATTGAGAGATAGCTCTCCACTCCCCGCCCAATTATTTGGAAAATGGAGCTCGCCAATCGGGGCCCTCACCTGTGCAAGAGACGTTATGTTTTTAGACTGAAGCATCGATATCAGCAATGGAGAGAGCAGCGACCGGTCATCTAGACCGAGAATTCGGTCCCTGCCGAGGAGGATCTCACTGCCCGCACCCGGCTTCCACCTGAGCCAGTGAAGAATGACTGGCGAAGAGGCAACCAATCCTTTCCAGAACGGGGAGGCTCTCTTTTGATTGAAGGAGGTCTTTCTAATCCAGTGATGTAGCGGTTGTGAGCCCAGGTACTTATCCATTAAGATACGGTGCCAAATGCTATCGTAGGTGACAGCACGCTAGAAAGAATTTGCCAGAAGGGCCTCGTTGAAGTGGGAGAAGTTCTCGAGCCCCCAACCCCCTGCTCTCCTGGGCTTTGACAAGAATTGCCAGCTACAGAGATGAATGTGTGGTTTACGATCCAGACCACACCAAAGAAAATGGAAAGAAAGCCTTCTAAGAGTATTAAGAATTTTCTTTGGAATACGATCCAGTGTCATCCAGAATACAGCCAGGCTCTGCAGCACTGATTTAACCAAGATCAAGCGGCCTCCCAGGGAAAGCCAAATGTTGCACCAAAAACCTATCTTGCGCTCAAAAATATCCACTAACCAACGCCAGACTCCAGGAGAGGAGGCTCCCATCTTCAAATGGAAACCCAGATATTTGAAACCCTCGTTCAGATTAATAAAGGTGAAAGGGATGGAGAGTTTAAGGTTAAAGAGTTCCACCTCCGATAGACCCCAGTAATGAATGGAGGATTTGGAATGATTGATGGAAAGTCCAGAGACGGAACTGAAAAGTCGGAGCACCTCCAAAATAACTAACCATTCCTCAGGATCAGCTTTTGACAAAAGTAGAACATCGTCCACGAACATAAGATGGACTATCTTGATGAGATTAGTTACCTTAATGCCCGAAATAAGTTGCTCGGAAGTACTTTTGGCGAGGAGAAGGCTGAGACTTTCCATTATCAAGATAAAAAGGTAGGGGGAGAGTGGGCATCCTTGGCGCAGCCCCCTCCCGCTCTTAAAGAAATTTGAAGCCTCACCATTGACCAGGACAGCAAAACTAGCACTGGAAACACATTCCAGAATCCAAATAATAAACTTTTCTCCGAAGCCCACCGAGTGGAGAGCTAATCGCAGAAAGTCCCAATCGATGCAGTCGAAAGCTTTTTTGAGGTCTAGTTTCAGAATCAGCGCCTTTAAGTTCTTTTGTTTGATGCTGTGGATGCATTCGTGGGCCACCCCAATAGCGTCCTGGATCCTTCTGCCTTTTAAGAAACCCAATTGCTCTGCTGAGAGACTCCTCCCAAGAAAGGGCTTTAATCTGTTTGAAATGACTTTTGAGACTACCTTATAGATGAGGTTGCATAGGGAAATCAGCCTGTAGTCATCAAAGGAGAGGGGGTTGTCTGCCTTCGGAATCAAGACCAGGAAAGTTGAATTTAGATTACCCGAGATCTTTCCTCTGGTGCGGGTGTCTTCCACCATCTGTAGTAGATCCAAACCAACAAGGTCAAAGAAAAATAAGAAGAATTCCGAAGTCCAGCCATCTGGCCCGGGGCTTCTTTCAGTTTTGAACTTTTGAAGAATGTCTTTAAGCTCTGTCAGATTGACTAGTTTGTAGAGATCTTCGGCTTCAACATCAGTTACTAACTGAGGGAAGAGTCTAGCTGTAGCGACTTTCTCCGGGAAGTTGTGAATGGAAGTGGCTTTGTAAAGCTGAGAAAAATGAGCAACGGCCTCATCCTTAATGGCCTCCTGCCCTTGAATGACATCGCCCCCAGTGCTATTTATAGTCAGAATGAGCTTTTTGGTTCTGTTATAGCTTGCAAGTTTGTGGAAATATCTAGTGTTAGCACCATCGCTCTTCAACCAAGTGGCGCGGCTCCTAAGACGCCAACAGTTTTCCTCATCGCGCAGAATGGCATTCCGGTTGAATTCGAGCAGTTTTAGATGACTGGACTCATCCAGTGTCAATGCAGAGATGGCAGAGCCGCTGATTAGCTTTGAAATTTCCGCCTCCAAGGATAGTAAGCGACTCTGTTCCAATGATTTGTGTCTCAAGAACCAGGATTTTGATTTTGATTTTAGGACCCTTAACTTCCAAGTGAGTCGGAGCTGGGGGTTATCTTCGGAGAGAAAAAGAGGATCCAACCAAACCGATTTAACAAGATCAGAGTAGTCCGTCGACTTAAGCCAATCATGATTGAATTTGAAGGGTATCTGTCGGTGGAGCTCGTTGAAACTCAGATGCAGAAAAATAGGGGCATGGTCGGAGAAGTAAGGGAACTGAACCCACGATGATGGAATAACCGGAGAGGACAGTAAATTACCTGCCACAAGGAATCGATCAAGTCTTCTGGCGATTGCATCAGTGCCAAGCCTTCCATTTCGCCACGTAGGGGACAGTCTGGACGGCCTAACATCAATCAGATTGTGTTGGGCAAATAACGCTCTGTAGAAGTCTTCAGAGGGACTAGGCAGGTAAGAACCTCCCCAGGCTTCGTCTGCAGCAAGAATGATATTTAGATCTCCGCCGATGATGAGATTGTTGAGAGTAAGAATCCCACTATTTGCCAGCTGAGTCCAGAACTGCTGACGATCGGAGCATGGACCATAGCAATTGAGTATCACCATCTCCATCTTTGAAGCAATGTGGTTGCCCAATAAAAGTAAACCCCCGCAAGTCAGGAAAGGTCTCAGCTCGAAGAGGTTGGGGTCCCAAGCCACCAACAGCCCCCCAGAGGCACCTAGAGAACTAACCGCTGAGGAGAACCAGGAAGGACGGAACAGATTCAAGAAGTCTCTGGCTTTTTGTGCTGACATGAGGGTCTCTTGAAGCAGGATAATGTCGGGCTTTGAATGCTCCAGTAGTCTACGGAAGGAAGCAACCTTGAGGGTGCCTCCGGTCCCTCTAATATTTAAGGAGAGCACTATCATTTCTTAGAGCGTGCCAAAGCCTTCATTGCTCTAAGGGGCTTATCATCCTGTAAGGAAAGATCTGAAGTAGAATGTTGTTTGCTTAGAGTGGCCTTCTTTTTTCTGGAGCTTCGGGTTTGAAGAGGGGAGAGTTCCGTTCCAATGCCCCGAGACCAAGCATAAGCCTTTCCATCAATACGGTGTGGGTCAGAGGGGCCTGCCTCTGCAGAAGTAGTGATGAGTTCCTTGCCTCTATAAACCGACAACAGTGCAGTGAGTTCCGGGGGCGGGGGGACAAGAAGGAGAGGGGTTCAGACCGGAATGAAAAGGTAAATCTGCATCTTCTTCGGATTGACTAAAGCCTGGTAACACCTGTTGAAAAGCTTCCGAATCCAATGTATCGGGTGGAGCTCTAGATTGCAAAGTCGGGTGAGGAGAAAGAGGATAGGGTGAGCCAAGGGAGGCGGCAGGGGGTTGAGCTTCTATCACAATAGGTGGGAGAGAGGAGTGGAGTGAGGGGGCGGTCAGGGAAGGGGAAGAGGAGGGCGCAGCTTGAGGGGAAGGGGAAGAAACACTGATGTGGGAGGAGAGCCAGTGGAAGGAGTTAGTGGCTTCCTTCTCAGCAACAGATAGGGAAAAATAGAGGGAAGGACATATTAGTTTCAGCTTCTGTAATGAATGCTCAGTGTGCTCAGTTGAAGGAAAGGAGGAAGGGTCTAGAGGGGGATCCAAGTAAGCAAGTGAGGGGTCGGCCTCCATATAGTCAGGAGGATTAAGGTGGGGGTCATCTTCATCAATAGAGTTGATCGGAAGCTTACCAGGACAAGTTCTTCTGAGGTGGCCTGTTTCACGACAGAAATTACAACGGAAAGGAATTCCGAGGTAATCCAGCTTTTGAAGAAGCTTACGTCCTCTCCAGTCGATTTCCAGGGATTCAGGAAGACCAGCAGTAATGTCCAGTTCAACCAGGATTTTGCCAATCTTCCTCTCTGGACTATGAAGTGACTGTGAGTCGAGGGTGATAAAGTTGCCAAGTGAGTTGCCTATCGCTCTTAAGGCTCCTTCGTTCCAAAGTTGCAGCGGAAGGCCCGACAAGAGGACCCAAAGGTGTCTTAGCTTAAAATAATCAGTGTCTGGGCTGAAGGCCAATCTCCAGCGCTTGAGCATAAGGCTGCTGCCACCGATGACCCAAAAGGAAGCGAGTAACAAAGAAGCATCCTCTGGTGACTTACAGTTGAAGCCAAGCCAACCTTTTCTCTTTGCCTTCCACGCCTTTCGACTGTGAGGGGCCCTTTGCAAATCAGTGGGAGAGCTAAAAGCCTAGAGGGGAGGTCGATTAAGCCTAGTCTGTGAAATGGAGGGGGGAAAAGCAGGGGGGGGACAGGAGGGACAATGGACGGTGCAATGTCTTCTGACGGAAGGGGAGGGACTAGAGCAGCAGGGGAAACAACTGGGTCAGGAAGAGTATTTGAAAGGGAAGGCAAGTGGGGAAATGATTGCTGGAGGTTAGAAAGGGCGTCCACTTGTTCAAAAAGTCCTTCCTGTTTCCAGATAACCTCATCAGAAGTCTTCATCAGTAGTTCCGATAAAGAGTTCATTATAAAACAAAACACGGCGTAGGAATCTGGATCTCTTTGTCGGTTGACAGACAGTGAAAAGGGACAAAGTAAGGTTCAGTGGGAAGAGTGTGATAGTGGACTGACGGGTTTTAAGGGATTTCAATGTAGATCGGTATGAGACAGAGCCAATGGCGGTCTATGCTGGGCAAGAAGACAAAAGGGAAAGGCCTAATCAGTACTGTGTGCTTCGAGGAGCTTTGGGAGAAGGTAAGAAAAGCTTTAGTAGTCAGAACCGATATAAGCTGGTTACAACTGCACGGTTGGTGTAAAGTCAGGCCACGGATTACAGCGAAAAGTCTGTGCAATCGAGAGCTCGGGCAGGGGGAAAGTGATAGGAGGAGAAGAGCTCATAGTGTCAGCGTTCAGCGATGGCGAGGGCGACCCTGGATTGTCGGCCATTGAGAACCAGGAGTTTCCCGCCTAAGTACAAACCATCCTCCAATGGCTCTCATACCTTGAGAAATGTTTTACTTTCA
>ML797258.1:73080-83599 GCA_009831015.1 Picea engelmannii | reverse complement strand
GTGTGTGTGTGTGTGTGTGTGTATATATATATATATATATATATTATCGAATCAATATATGTGTCTCCTCCAAGGAGGAAACGCCTTAACCATTAGGCTCACTCAAGTTGTGTGTGTGTGTGTGTGTGTGTGTGTTCTTAACCATTAGGCCCACTCAAGTTGTGTACATAAAACTTGAGTGGGTCTAATGGTTAAGAGCATGTGTATAAGTGTTCTTAACCATTAGGCCCACTCAAGTTGTGTACACAAAACTTGAGTGGGTCTAATGGTTGAGAGCATGCATTTACACACACACACACACACACACACACACACACAACTTGAGTGGGCCTAATGGTTAAGAACATGTGTTTCCTCCTTGGAGGAGGTTTAAATTCAAAGGGAAGTAGGGTATGTATACCTTTGTAAACTTTAGCAATCAAATCGTTGCAAGCAGAAAGTCTCTTGCCCCACAAACAAGAAAATCTCATACACCAATTTGGAGTCTCGCATCCTTACCTTAAAAATACATTATTATTATTATTATATAATGAAAGTATTTTACTTAAAGTAGATATTAATATATTTTATTTATAATCAACATTGAAATATTTTTTTGTTATTAATATTTTTTTAAATATTACATTTCAACTTTATGCAAGGTAAAAAAATATTCACATTAAACAACAATTTTTTAATTTTTTCAATCAAAACGTAACTTAATTTCTTGAAAAATTGTTTTTCTAAAATCAACTCGAGTAAGGCTTGATTTCCACTATGAATGGCTTAATTGGAGGACAAAAGTTATACTTTAAATTAAGGTAACATAAATAGTATTTTAACACTCGTAAACAATTTTAGCCCATACTCAACTTGATATAAAAAATATTTAAGTTATCTATTTAGTAATAAAATTGTTTTAATTAAAAAATATTTAATGTATATCAATATGAATAATTAAGATGATGTTATATTTTTTTTAAATAACTATTTATTATATAAATGGTTTTTCACGTGAAAACCATTTATAATCCTCGACTTAACCTCACCGTTTAATGTTTTTCTTAAATTTGAAGCAAGAGAAAAAAAAATTAATATCTTGCATGAGCCATTTTTTTTTTGGGGAAAATTTCTCAATTATATTATAAAATATAATTTGTTCTCTAGTCAAGAGATGTTACAAAGGACAGCGAAAGGAAACGAAATAGTTCATGAAATTTTCACTAATATTGGTCTTTCGACCAGTAAGATGGAGAAAGTTCATAAAGGAAAAGAGAAAGCAGTACAAGTCCAAATACCATGCTCATAAGCAAAACCCATACATCCTCTGAAAGTCACTAGAGGAGAAAAACCAGCATGTAGGCTGCAAAAAAGAGATACAAAACAGGACGAAGCCCAACAAGACCCGAAAAGAAGCAAAACTAGGAGTCACACGCCCCCAGAAGACCTTGAAGCACCAGATCTAGCAAATGCAGCCACATGGAGTTGTCTCATTTGCCTTCATGTGGTGTGGAATATTGATTGAACTCCAATAGAATATTTGACTATACAAGTTTTATAAGTTTTCATGGTGGAGAGGAATTTTTTATTTTTATGAGAGAGGACTTTTTTTTCTAGCAAAATATTTCTCAATATATTAAATATATGGTGTTTTTTTATAAGAGAGAGGACTTATTATCTCAAAACACTAAAGAGAGGGTGGTGTTAAAGTGGTATAAAATTTCAATATAAAGATATGTTATATAGTAGTTATAGCGACAATTAATATGAATATAAAATTATTATGATTTAAAGAAAGATTTACAAAATATGATATTTAAATTGATGTTAGAAAATTTTCTAGACAAAAATTGTGTTATGAGTTTTGTTTTTGATGATAGGTGGAGAGTTTTGTTTCTGATAATGGGTGGAGTGTCCACTCGAAACGTTGGACATTTTAAAACTCATGACATAATTTTTATCCAAAAAGTTTTTTAACATTATAACTAATTATGAAAACCCCCATACTCAAACATTCAAATTGTTAATAGTATCAAAAAAAAGAAGAAGATACTATCACATCAACTTAATGACTTATATCTTCAAATTAGCTTTTATATTGACACAAAGTGAAAGGGGAATAATATTTTATGAACCACTTTTATTTCACAACTTTTATGTATATAAAATTGTTTATTATCAATGCTTATGATTTATGTAATGAAACTAGTTGTTCCACTATCTTAGAAACGCTTAAAGATTAATAGACTTATAAAATTTGTGATACATAAAAGATTGAGGATGAAAAAGATTTTATTTTAACATGTCCCACCTTTAAATATAAGAAGTAACTTTATTTAGTTGCATAACTTAATTATTCTTCAAGACTTCATGGCTCGCAAAAACCATAATGACCCTTGTGTTTTCATTTCCAACGTTTAAATATAGAAATGTATTTTCAAAGAATTTGTAGTCTCCTTCTTTTTATTTGTCTAATAAATTTTATTAGTCTCGACGAACGATAAACAACGACGTCATCATCATCACAACAAACTTGACACATATAAATAAATAAAATTCAAAAAATTCAAAATATAATAAATGGCTAAGAAAAATGCATATGTTTACTTGCTTACGAATAAATCACCACTTCTATGTTACTTCCATTTTTATTGGATTTTGTATTTCATACATGTTGACTTTCTTTTTTGTTTTTATTTACTTATGTATATAGAGAGAGGGGTTTGAACTTGGGTCTAATGTGTGATGATGCCTTGTTTCAATCATTACAAATATTTGGCCATAAGGATGATAAGAAAGTTAGCTTCAAGGAGGATAAGGGAGGTTTAAACTTTGGTCTATAGTGTGTCAACACCTTGTCTCGACAACTATATTATAACCCCATGAACATAAAAAAAAAATTGACCTTGAGAAAAATAAAAGGATGAGTGTTGATCTACTTATGTGCTTGTGGGTAATACAATGTAGGACCACTACCTCAAAGTGCCCCTATAACAACTTTAAGGGGGAAAAACCCTCGTAAAAATTAAAACTTGGTCAATAGTAAAAAAACTCCTCATTCCCACCATTAGATGAAACCTCTATAAACATATATGTGTGTGATACCTCCATATTAAAGTGGTATTTGTATCATGTTAATGTGAAGTTTGAATTCATGGCTTTACATTAATCAATTAAAAACCTTCAAATACTAAACAAAGTTATATTATTTATAAAAAAATGCAACAAAAAAAAAAGAGGTTTATTTTTTAAGTTAATATTGTTTCATAACTATTCCTACTTTTAATTTAAATACGAGAAGTGTGCAAACAAAACCATGTCCTAAATTAACACATTTACAAAGTGAAGACACATTCCTTAATCGAAAGTTCAAATAGAAAATCACGCATCTTCATTTCTACATTTTGTAATTTTACTAATATGTCTCTATTCAAACATCAAATTGTGTGCTATTAAAATATCTATCACCATCAATTACTTCCTCAAATACATTAAAATATCACCATCAATTACTTCCTTAAATACATTAAAATTAATAAAATTGAATTCCTTTTCCAATATAGCAAATATAAATCATACTTTAACATACCAAACCACACAAGGATTTCCCCACCATGCTTCGATATCAAGAGTGAGAAGTTGCTTCCTAAAACATGGCAATAAGAATGGCCTTTCCATTACTCACCCCTATACCAATCAAAGACATTGCATGTTTCTCTTTTTAATGTTTTTAAATTCCACTTATAAGTTTAAGGTCATAAGGTCATTTATTGGAAACATGTCCATTGTTCTTTTTTACAGAAACAATTATGGATTATATTAAAAAACAGTGGTAACCACTGGCACAAATACATCAGGGATTTAATTCCTGGTCTATAGAAACATATTCAAAATGACACAGAAGACTTTTATCTACAGTCCTTTCAACCAGATCAGCATAGTTAGATCCATAACCAAAATTTGGGTAGAGACAAGTTGTCCAACAAAGACATCAACATTTACAGAGACATACTGTAAATCGCAAAAAACCAACTACAAAAAGCATAAAACCGGTACATTTTCAGAAGCCTCATTTGTTAGGGGCACCTTGAGGCTAAGTAGAAGTAGCTAGCTTCTCTTCATTTTCGATTTGTCTTTCCAAAGTAAGCCGACCAACTTCCATTTCGAGTTTGAGGATTCGTGTTTCCAGCTCAATTTGGCCAACAAGCTGAGAGTGCACCTTCAGGTTTAATTTCTCAATCAAGTCCTCACGGAGCTGCAACATATCCTCGTAAACCATCTCAAGTATTATGCCATCTTCTTCATCCAATCTTGCAACCTTTCGCTTCTGGTCCCCCACCTCTCAGGGAAGAGTTTTGAGCTCATTCTCCAACCGGTGAGCACAGTCCTGACCGCCTGCTTTAGATCCAGAGCTTGGATCCAGAGCTTAGAGCAATCAAGAGATACCTTGCAGTATCGACAGAGCCTTTCAACGGATTTGGGATTTCCAACAGCGGACACCATAATAGAGTGCAAAGATTATGGGGAGTCGGAGGGCCAGCTCCAAGATAATAATCCCACCTAGTAACACAGAGTCCGAATAACCCATCCAGATTCAAAGCATCAGTCTTCGCATGCACCATCCCACTGGTCTGCTGACTGCGAAAAATAAGAAAGATGGGGTGAAAGGACAAAGGATCTCAACCACCGCCGAGACCCGCCTTAAGCCTGAGAAAAAACAAGTCGACGTACTACCTCCCACTCCATTCACACGGTCTTTTAAAACCCCTTGCATGCTACCACCTGCCATATCGTCCTTGCCTTGCATTTTAGCCATCCACGTAGAGTCCCTCGACTTCTATGGAGAGCACCTTCCTAATAAATCCAAGGTGCTAGGGGGTATTAAAACTTTGGGCATTTCCATTGATACATAAGGTCCCTTTGCTCAAACAGGTAACAACATTAGATGATTTATCCATGTCTCCATTCAGTTCCCGAAGAATGTGAAAGAATTTGATTTTGTGAAAAGCAAGGAGTAGATTCATGATTTTTCGGAGTAGGTGTCAGAGCCTCATGTTACAGGGGAGGGCATGGATGTTTAATGCCTGAATGATCATCTGGGAATATCCAAAAACAATAACCTCTTTAACTTCCATAGCCAAAACTTGATAGAGTCATTGCCATAATGCAAGAGCTTCAACGATATTGTTAGTATCGTCTCCAATTCCCCAAGAGATTGTAAATTCAGTTGTTTCATCGGGGCTTAGAAGAACCCCTCCCCCTCCTCCCGCCCCTAGATTCCCTTGAGAATCTCCATCAAAAAACAGAGTGTGTTGATGAAGCACCTTCCTAGAGATTGAAAAGCTAAGTGGGTCCATACGGATTTCCCAATGATCCAGTTGAAATGAGCAAGCAGAAACAGATCCAGGGGCCTTTGGGATTAGACTCAACATCTAGTCTTCTTCATTAGGAGGGAGCAGAGATTTATTCTCGGGAAGAGCAAGAGAGTGAAGAAATTCTCCCAGCAGAACCTTAGCTCTGACTACCACCTGAGAAGGAGTGGAGATTTTTTCTCTAAAGAAGCGGGCGTTTCATTCCAACCAAAGCTTCCAGAAAATAAGTTTCAGAAGAGTCAACCAATAGATTTTAAGCATGTCTTTCTTGTGAAGGGTAAAGGGGCACAGTTTATCCCAGTTGTTGAGGAGGATTGGGATTTCATCTGGGAGAGTTACTTGATTTGACCAAGGAAAGAGAGCTAGATTCCATACCTCTTTTGCAAAGGGACAACTTAGCAGAAGATGATTTGTGGATTCTTCCTGTAAACAGTAGAGAGGACATCGTGTAGGACCTTCCCAACCTTTTTTTTTAGGTTATCTCCCATAAGTATATTGTTGTGGGCCAAAGTCCAATTAAAAATTTATCCTATTGGTAGAGTTTTGGCTTTCCATATACCTTTCCAAAGAGCAGGGTTGGGAGGAACATTAAGAATTGCTTTTAACTGTTTATAACCCTGAGCCGCAGTGTAATTTCCAGAGTGAGCACCCTAGCCTTGACAGTCCTTCATATGAGTTGTGATAGGGGATTTACCTTGAAGCAAGGAGAGCAAAAGGAGTTCTTCATTGTGTAAGTGGCTTGGAAAATTCAATATACTCCACTTTTTTCAAGGTTTTAATTTCATCGTTATTCCAGATTGAGATATCCCATAGCACGGTTAAACTTTGGGAGTGAAGCCACCATTTAAGATTGGAGGTGTCGGACAAGGTGTCCAGAGGCGGATCCCCAAGGATAGAATCCTTCCAAATGAGAATGTTTTTCCCATTCCCAGGAATCCAAGTTAGATCAGGATTGAAGAAGGAGAGAGATTTTTGGCATATTGTGAAAATTGGAGATCCTTTTGAAGCTTTTGGAGTTGTATCAAGACATTTTTTCCTTGCCCCTGAGAAGTACTTTTTCCAAAGAACTTGTTTACTCCAATTTAATTTTCCTATGACCAAATTCCAGAGAAGTTTAGCACCAAGAGCCAGATTTTGAGTCCTGGGATCTCGTATTTGGAGTCCCCCTTCTAAAAGTGGCTTATTACTTTTCCCCCAACTGACCAGCGAAAGCTTGTTTTCATTGTTTTTCCCACCTTTCCACAGAAAACATCTAAGAAGAGTCTCGATCTTGGACATGAATCCAACCAGTGCAAGTAAAATGGAGCTTTGGTAGATCGGAACACTTGAGAGAACCGATTTAATGAGAACCAGTTTCCTAGCCAGATTTAGCCAAGAAGCACCCCACAAGTTAATTTGAGTCTTCGATTTATCAATCAGAGGAAGCGAATGAGTTGATTTTGGCCAGGCAGATTTGAAAATGGGTATCCCTAAATATTTAAAAGAGTCCCACTGAGTTCTTCCTTCAATTTCCAGAATTCTTGAGATTTCCACCACTTCCCTTGGGGAGCAATTCCATCCAAAAATTTGGCTTTTTCTGTAATTGATTTTTCTTCCTGATGCCTCCTTGTAAAGTTCTAACTCATGTTTGAATTCTCTGGCTATAAGAATGCTAGCTCCTCCCAAGAGAAGCGTATCGTCGACAATCTAGGCATGATTTATTTCTTTGGCTCTTCTTGTCATTTTGAGACCCAATAAATCTTGATGAAGACGACAATGCTCCAACTGAAAGTTGAGCACCAAGGCCTGGATAGCATATAGAAGAGGCAAAAGAGGACAGCCTTGTCTAAGCCCCCTAGAGGCTTGGAAGAAATATGCAGCACGTCCATTGACCAGCGGAGCTATCCAAGGGGATCCAATACATGCTTTCACCCAATTGATAAATTCAGAGGCGAAGCCAAATTAGAGCATTACTTGAAAAAGGAAATCGTTCTGAACTCTATCAAAAGCATTAGCCAAATCTAATTTAACAATCATACCTTTTTTCACACCGAAGAATACTGGTGTGGATGGCTTCCTGGATCAAAATAATGTTATCAAGGATCTTCCTCCCTTTGATTAATACACCTTGATTTTATGGAATGATTGTTGTTAGGATTCCTTTGATTTGGTTGGCTATAAATTTTGTAATGATTTTGTAACCAATATTGTAGAGCGAAATTGGTCAGAATCGGTCAAAGGAGGTGGCACCTTTTTCTTTAGGAATGAGGGCCAAGAAGGTTGAGTTGGTATTCCCTCCAATCTTATTGCAAGTCTTTGATTTCAGAACCATTCTATGAAGATATTTTTTAAGTGTTTGCCAACAGGCTTTGAGGAATCCAACTGTGAAACCATCAAGATCGGGAGCTTTGTCAGGTTCCATTTTATTTAAAGAATTTTTAATTTATCTTCTAGTGACTGGAGCATTGAGGAGCTGGTTGGGATTCGATTGAATTTTAGAGGGAACCAAATTTAAAATATGTTGACAGTTTCCATTCTGAAGATGAGACTCCTATGTAAATATTTCTTTTAAGTGGTTATGAGCAACTTGTTTGATTCCTTCAAAGTCAGCGACGATCTGGTCTTGAAGATGTATTTCCTTTATAGAGTTAATTTGTTTCCGAGCTTCATCTTTATTATGAAAATAAGTGGTGTTCCTGTCACTTGCTTTTAACCATAGGCTTCTGGATTTTTGCCTCCAGTAATCCTCTCCCAATTTGCATGTAGAGTGAAGGGTGCGATGAAGACTTGCTTCATGTTCCAAATTGTAGGGAGTAATAGAACCTTCTTCCATATTTAGTTGATGCCTTTTCAATTGTTGTTGAGCTTCCAATATCTTATTAAGATGAGATTTCATGGTTTTAACCCAATCTTTGAGAGTTCTTTCGAGCCTACAAAGCTTTTCTTCCCAGAAAAAGAAAGGGGATCCAGAAACCGGAATCTGCCACACATTGAGGACCAGATCTTGGAAACCTTCCTACCAAATCCAAGAGGGGCTAAATAAGAAGGGGATAGGTCCCATATTTGTGTCTTTAAAGAGTTCAAGAAGAATTGGCTTATGGTCACAGGCACTGAAGGGGAGGATTTTAGAGACAACGTTGAGACCTAAAATAAGAAAAGAGTTTTGGACCAAGAATCTGTCAAGGCAAGCAGCTATATGGCCCGGTCCAATTCTTTTGTTGGACCAAGTGAATTTTCCACATTAAGGTTTGATATCATCCAAATACCATTCCATAATGATATCTTCGACCCATTCACATATTGGGTCTCTGACTATTGAGCCCCCTTTTTTCCCCCAAGAGAGAGCATGACATTAAGATCCCCTGCTAAAACAATATTTCCCAATTGATTGGAGCTGAGGGATTCCCTGATAAGGTCCTAGCAAATTTTTTTTCCAAGAGAAGAATAGGTGCATAAATGTTGAATAAACATACCTGGTAACCTGAATCCTTATGAAGAAGTTGGGTGAGGATCCAGTGAGTGCATGATTAAGTAATAACTAACTCAAATTTAGAAGCATCCCATAAGGTGCCTATTCCACCAAAGTCTCCTCTAGCAATGACAACTACACCTGCTCCTTTTTTCCAAAATTTCTGACTAGCAAGGAGGAAGTCATGTTCCTCCATTTTGGTCTCCTATATTAGTAGGATAACTATCTTTGAGGAGCAGATCAAATATTTCATAGCTTCTTCTTTAGTTATTTTCCCTAATCCTCTACAATTCCACAAGACTACCTTCATTACTTACTTTTGGAGTTAGTAGAGGCCCCCTTATAGGGTTTCCCTTGATGCCTGGCACTTCTTGTGTTTTTTAACATTTTGTCCAATGTTGGTTGAGATCCTTGAACCTTGTCCTTGTAGGTGGTTATTTCCCTCGTTTCTTTTTCTATTTTCTCACCTATGGTAACTTGTTTTGGGGATGTTTTGGAAATGTCAAATTCATCCTCCTCTTCTTCTGAACTTTAAACCTCTTTTCCTGCTCCTTGAGATTCAGATATATCTCCTCAGTCTTGAAAAGGAGGAAGTTCCTTTCCATCTGACCTTTTCCCTTCCATATTGGTTTGGCATTCAGAAGCGCTTTCATTAGGATCCTTTGCTTCAGCTTCTAGATCCCCAAGGCTAGAGAAACTATTTTTAGTTTCAATCGGGGTTTTCTGAGTCTCTTTGTTCTTACTTGGATTTGTCGAATTCTGGTTAGGGATTTTTCCTTCCCTTCTGAAGGTTGATTTAAGATTTGACTTTGGGCGCTTGGCTTGCTGCCACCCCTCGCCTTGCTCTTTCTCTTGTCAAGTGGGAAGATTTTTTGGACAATGCTTTTGGAAATGCCCATATTCATGGTAGCCTCTGCACTTGAAAGGTAGTTGTTCCAAATTTTGAAAGTGTTGTCATTCCCATACAGTTAACTTGATGGCTTCAGGGAGACTGGCTTCAAGGTCTACTTCCACGCAGATCTGGGCGCAAGAATACTAGTCCTTGGGATCTGCCTTGTCAATGTAACGTCTCATCCTGTTTCCAATGGATTGCAACGATTCTAGGTTCCAACAATGAATCGACAGATTGAGTAAATGGACCCAAACCGGTACTACTTTAGGAACATCCACTGCCGGATCAAAGTATGGCATCCACCTATTGAGGTACATACCCTGTGGTCCCATGAAGTACAATTTGTTATAAAGATCAAATCGCGGTCATCTTTGGAGATGAACTCGAACAAGAAAAACCCTCTTCCAACTGCATAACAGGTAACACTATTAGAAATCAAGGGTCTCCAGTTTTTTTGAACCCAGTTATCAGTTGTTCGCGGAGAGGGCCAGAGCCCTGTAAACTAGACAACCAAATCTCGATCTACTAGGGAGGCTGCAATAGTCATAGGATGATCTAGCGGAATAGCGATCACAGGGACATCATTGATCTTTTTGACGAATTTAGGAAGGGATCCAACAAAAAGTTTCTTCCCTTGTGCACTGATAAGGTGTCTGAAGGCATCGACATCAACAGGGGGGGAGGTAGTGGATCATCGCCTCGAACTGAACTCATGGAGGATTGAGCGAGCTTGATCAAAGGACAGATCAAAATATATCTCAGAGCTCCCTTAAAGTAAATGTCAACTAATTTGTGGAAACATGCCAATTGTTTTTTTTTTTTGTAAAT
>ML797258.1:46600-73060 GCA_009831015.1 Picea engelmannii | reverse complement strand
GGAACTATATATAAACAATAGTGTGTGGCATTATAATGTTTATAATCTGCCACTTGTCCTGCCACATCTGGGAAACAAGAACATGTGGCCTTCAAAAAAAGAGCAATTGTAATTGTTTGAACAAAACAACAAAGATGACTGATTGTCAAAAATGGTTGCCATGACCAACTAACCAGTGGCCATGATCGTCTGACATACATCGTGAAGCAGGGAGTCTGCCAACCTTTGCATAAGTAACAAAACTAGACAAAGAACATAAACCTGGAGGAGCTAATCCATATGCGAATTTGGGCTGCCATGAGTGTTGTAAGTTGGGATGAACTTTTGGCCACAAGTTGGGCACGACTTGTTTGTTGGAGCTTCAGTCATGGCATTGAATAGGAGGTCCATTCGTTGAATGTGCGTCTGGTCATCAAGCTTCTGCCGCATTTCCAAAATAAGTTGAAGATGTTCATCCGGGAGTCGAAGCGGGGAGAGATGTGGCGGCTCCTCCATCAAATTAGCATCCATGGCCAAGTCTGAATCCATGGTTGTAGGTTGATTTTCCACTTGCCAATTAGGAGGAATTTCTTCCTCCATAATGCATCCACCAGTGTTAAAAATGTGAACCAGTGTGTGGACTATGAGAGGGGCAATTTTGGGATGAAAGCTCAGTGGAGGAGTATGCTCCTTAGGAGAGAGAATTTCCTCTTCGACAGGGCAGTTGCCAAAGTCAATTATGGGATTAGAGGGAGGAGGCACGGGTTGTTAAGGCGGATCCAACCAATTGTGGCTTGGGTCAGGAGTGTTGGTGATGATGAGAATGAGCTGAGAGGGGTCGAGCATGTTGCATCTGGTTAGGGCGTTGTAATACGACGGTCCGCTTCTAGATTTCCCCCTCTCCCTTGGCATGGCATAGGAATTATGGGTGGGACTGTGTAGGAATATCAACGAAGGAGTGGTGGCGGGTGGCTAGAGGTGCAAGAGAAAGAGGGAGCAAAGGAGCAAAAGAACTTGCATAAATGATAGAGTGGGAGAGCACTCAGGGGTGATTTCCTTCACAGTGCCTTTTGAATTGACAAGGATGATCACCATGAAAGCCAATGTGATTGCTCTGCTAGACCTGGTACCTAGCTTTGTATTCCCAACCTGGTTTGCACAAGGGGCCATTAAATCTGTCTGGATAGCCCAACGTACTACCATAACTCCTAGCTTAGTGTGAATCATTCAAACGGGATGAGAGGGAGGTTGGCGGTTGGGGTTAATAACACTCATTGTTGCATGTCGCCACCTGTCGTCCGATGAGGGTCGTCTATCAGCCCATCCGGGAGGAAACATGCCCATTGTTAATCGAACATGGTTTAAATATTATATATAATTTCTAACCTTGTGTCTCTCTCCATGATGCCTTTTTTTTTTTTTTTTGTTAAAAACATAATTTTTAATCAATCCATGGCACATGGGAGATTAGTTTGTTTTTAAGGGGTTCTGTGTATTAAAATTATCTTTTTCCTAAAACATAATTTAGACAGGGGATTTTTGTCACTATGTATTATCGATGTTGTATTTGAGATAAAATAAAATAAAATATATGTTAAATTTAAAAAAGGTCTCAACAATTTTAATCGAGAAGATGGTTACAAATTGAGTCATTCATGAAAGCCTATAATCCATCGTCTTCATCAATAAACTTTTCATCTTTACTCCTTATTTCTTTTGCTCTTTTCTCTAGGATTTTAGTTGATTTTTAAATCCCCACCTCCGCCTTTACTAGTAAACATGATTTATCGACATTTTTCTAATTATTTACTATTCATGTTAATTCTCATGATCTCTTTACATTTTTTCTATAATTTTCTTATTTTCTTATTATCTGTAGTAGTTTATATAATTACACTACTAATTGAATGTTTTTTGTTTAATATTTTAGCATTTGTTAACCGTTATTTCATAAGTGTTTACTTATGCTTTTTTAAATATTCATATCCTTCATTATTGTGCTATAACCCTCTTCCTAGCATTACCTCATATCTTGATCTTCTTTTATCTCTTTTGGGCTTTGATTCCTTATTCTTCTCATTTATTATTCAAATTAATTTGTTTAATAATATATAGCTAGCTAATATAATTTTATTTTATTCCATATCCTTCCCTCTTTATAGACATATATTTTATTCAACTTTACTTTCTCCTTTTTTGGTTACATCCCTGGAGAAGATCCTCCCTAGCGGTATAATGGGGAGATGAAGGGCCCATTAGAGTAATGATCCTCCCTAGGGGTGTAATGGGGAGTTGAAGGGCCCATTAGAGTAATGATCCTCCCTAGGGGTGCAATGGGGAGATGAAATGCCCATTTGAGTAATGATCCTCCCTAGGGGTGTAATGGGGGGTTGAAGGGCCTATTAGAGTAATAATAGTCTAGTTATAGTGGAAATTCAATGTAAGGTGGATTGGGTCCACTATGTTTGTTATTATTAAATAAGGACAATTAGTTAGTTCAACATTAACCAAATGTAATGTGGCCTCATTAAAGAAGTTCCACTAGGTAGTTAGCATGTGGTTATGATTAAGTTTCCCTAGCTAATTATAAAGATAGAAGCCATAGTTGCACAACAAATCTCCATTGAAAAGTAAGTTATTTCTTCAAAGTCATAGTTTGGATTTCAAGTTTTCTTCCAAGCAAGATGTCTTTTATAGGCAAAGTCGATAGTCTTAGTATTGAAGAATTCATAAGTGGTTTTAAGGAACAAATCTAATCACATGGAAAAACTATCTATACTTATATCTAAGGAATGATGCCATAATGTGGTGGAATTCAATTGACACTGTGGTGATATTAGGACTTCTAAATACATAGTATGAAAATACATTTTTAGACAAGGGGTTTCATGCCAAGAAGAAGGATAAGGAGAGCATTAAAGGGTTTATTTTCATATCAAAAATTCCTATAGTAGGCTCATTGACGTTTCAATCAGAGAAGGTTATTATTTATGTAAATTCGTGTAGCAAGCATAATTTCATCAATGTGAATCTGGCTAAAATATTGAAAGTTCCTACAAAGCATATCCATAACACATGGGTTGAGGGTGTGAATGTTCAAATCTTTAAAGATTTGAAGATTACAATGGATAAATATGTTTTTCATTCATATCTTCATGCTATAGATATGGATGGTGTGGATATTGTTCTTGGCTATCCTTGGATGTGCTTAGTTGTCATACATAATATTAATGTGCAAAAGAAGTTTGAATCTTGGATATAAGAAAAATAATCACATTGCAAGTTATTTATCTCACTACACAATAAGGTCCCAAGGTGGCACATGAGGAAATCCTTGTAGGGAAACTAATTGAAATACCTACAAACACATTAGATGAAGAATTTGAGGCTGAATCAGAGTAAGAATGTACATAATCTCCCAAAGGAGAGCCCCATTAAGGGCATACAAAGGAAAAATAAACCTACAAAATTTCATTCGTTGAAGGAACTACAGGTTGAAGAGTCAAATGAAGAAGAATCAATAGCTAAGATTGCCACATATCACCACCCACGTCGTGCTAAAAAACAACAATCATCAAGTCAAGTTCATGGCCATCAACAACCCTACTATGGGCCTACATGGAACCATAAAGGCATACAACATAGAGGTACACCGAGAACTAAAATAAATGACTGGAAATATTAAAGTAGCATAGTGATAATAATGGAATTCAAGGAGCAAACCAAAACCAAGATAGAGGTGGCAAAAAAGCGGTTGGACCCCATGTACACATTTCATTAGGATGAATGGGTGCTCATGCTTGATATCAGTTGACTACATTGCTCACTAGGTAGTTGGTTAAAAAATAGGCTCACTAGGTAGTTAAAGGGAATAATATAATAATGGGAGGTAGTTGACATAAACCCCAAGGTATAGTCCCAAGAAAGTATATATACACATGAGTATCATTGTATTGAGCATGTTGAGTTTTGTCTTGTAGCAAGCATGATATGTGGAGTGATTCCTTGCATAAGGAGTAATGTATGGTGTTACCCTAACTTAAGGGTTTTCTCTATATTCTTGTGTGGATGTATTCAGTTATTCTCAAGCTAAGGGTTTATCTTTAATCTTTCATCTATCAATGCTTACTACATTTTTCAAGAGAATTTTAAAGATGCAGCCTGATATTTGTTCCATGATCAATATATATGAGATTACAAGCACTACATTGTTCTGTGATTTCAAAATCCTATGCTAAGTGGTAGTAGAAAAACACCCAACCTTTTTCTTTTTGAGGCCCCTTTTCTTTGACTACTTTCATCACAAATTCTCATCTATATTATAGTGTGTACATGACTTGTTCTTATCCAATGACTCCTTTCCCCTTAAATAACTTCATTAAGTGTTGGATATGCATGGTATGGTTTTTGTTCTAAATAAGCATGTTAAAAGATAAGCAAAGTGGCAATTCTCTATCATGGTAAAGTATTTTTCTTAGAAGGAAGACGATAGTTTCATGAGTTGGACTAGCAATGCTTTTGTCACTTGTGGTTGCAAATATGGTTAAAACATTGTTCCATGACTATACTTTTAGCATCGACAATGGCTATATCTAAATTGATAAGTTGCATAAAGTGAAGTAAAACGCAACTTCTCAAATTTATGAATGTTTTCAAATTTAATATTATTTTGAGGGTGCATAAAGAAACAAAAGGATTATTCCCCACACATTTATATAGGAAGGTTATATAGTAACTTGATTTAAGCATGTGTAACATCAACTCAGCCTTTTTATTAGAGAGTATGTAGATGCTACCATTTCAATATTATTTGTGTTTTTGTTCTACCTATTTTAACATACAAAAGTGCTAGTTTGTTTTTTCTCTTGAATGCAATACATGAGGGAAATTCTATCAAATCTACCATTTCTATATCAACTAGGCACTTAACTCTTAATGGTTATCTTACTATGCTACTAATGTATGGTTTTATTCCCTATCCATAAAATGACAACACCCCATCTACCCAACACAATCATAATGGAAAATGGATGTACAAAGTATTGTGGTATCAACTTACTATTATCCCCACCACTAGTGGGTATATTACATCTACCTTGTTTTTCCTTCGGCAAGTTGGTAGTGTTTGTAGAAAGAACATGGAATATAGTTCAGTACCATGAGAGAAACACATAAATGTTATGTTTGGCATGTCGATGGTGTTCATAGAAATGAAATAGCATATTGTACAGTACCATGAGAAAAACACACAAATGTTATATTTGGCAGGTCGATAGTACTCATAGAAACAACATGTCATATTGTACATACTACAAGAGAAACACACAAATGTTATGTTTAGTAGGTCTGTAGTGTTCATAGAAATGACATGAAATATTGTACAATACCATGAGAGAAATACACAAATGTTATGTTTAGCAGGTCGGTAGTGTTCATAGAAACAACATGGCATACTTTACAATGACATGAAAAGCATGCGAAAGTTATTTTGTGGGAACAAATGGAATTTTTTAGCATTGCAGGTGTGTGAGACTATTAAATGTGACTGGTCAATGTAGACGAAACACTTGTTGGAAATGGAGCTTTCATAGTGAGGTGAAACTATTTTCTGGCTAATATCATAGTGGTGTAGAGTTGTTTGATTACATGTCGGAAAATACAACTCTTGGTACTACTCCTCTAATTGAATGTCCTAACCTCATCCTCCTATTGTTCTACCCCATTCCTCTTTTGAAATGCATGTTTGAAGCACCATTACAACCCTTTCCAGTTCTCTTGTGCACTAGTGACAATGAACCTTAACACGAGAGGTGTTAGACTGTGAGTCCCTAGACAATCACAAAGTCAGAGATCACCTTATCACGAGTTATCATCCTTATCTATTGATGAAGTGTTGTCATTATCTACTACTGAGTTCCATTATCCACTAATTAGTTGTCAGAGAGACCTAGATCTAGAGGTGGTCATATACATGTACTATATATTGATATCATTGGATGAATACAAGTGTTGAATATAGATTAAATCCTTTTCCACCAACTCTTGTCTCGTGTTCTATTTCTTAACATGGTATCGGATCTCTATAGTTCCCAGGTGTTGAATGAACCTATGGGAGTTATGCATAGGAGTTGAATTTTGAATTTTGATGAAGAAGCCATGGAGAGCTACGTTGGATGATGAGCCAAAATAGAGATGCCAACAATATGAAGAAAGAAAGATACACTAAAGGATGATTATTTGTAGATCAAGTGATGCTATGGACAATGAATGGAAGAATGAAGATGTTGCAGTCATAGTAGACAAGAAGATAAAAGGCTGTAGTTGTTTTTAGTCATAAAATACCTACCAAAGAGTATGGTTGTCCCTCTAAGTTGTTGACAACATGAATCTCATTTTGTAAATCGAATTAATGCCTCCATGCAAGTATGGGAGATTCATAAATTAAAAGAAACCATGTAGTAAGCATCCCCAAATCAACATGATATTGAATTTATTTTTGTCTTAGCCTCATTAACTAGTGTTGTTGGTGTTGTTTATCTATCACCATTCGTTGATAAGTATCAATATCCCTTGATTGATACGAGATGTTAGGTTGAGTCTGTATAAGATCTACAATGCAGTTGAGAATTAGAACTATGATTTCAATTATTTATTTTTAAATATGTTTTTAAGGGGTTCTGTGTATTAGAATTATCTTTTTCTTAAAACATAATTTAAAGAGGAGATTCTTGTCACTAGTATTATCGATGTTGTATTTAAGATTAAAGAAAATAAAACATATGTTAAATTTAAAAAAAAACACCTCAACAATTTTAATCGAGAAGATGGTTACAAATTTAGTCATTCATGAAAGCCTATATAATCCATCGTCTTCATCAATATACTTTTCATATTTCCTCCTCCTTATTTATTTTGCTATTTTCTCTAGGATTTTAGTTGATTTTTAAACCTCCACCCCGCCTTTTCTAGTAAACACGATTTATCGACATTTTTCTAATTATTTACTATTCATGTTAATTCTCGTGATCTCTTAACATTTTTTCTATGTTTTTTTTTAAATTTTCTTATTATCTGTAGTAGTTTATTTAATTACACTACTAATTGAATGTTTTTTGTTTAATCTTTTAGCATTTGTTAATCATTATTTCATAAGTGTTTACTTATGCTTTTTAAATATTCATATCCTTCATTGTTGTCCTATAACCCTCTTCGTAGCATTACCTCATATCTTAATCTTCTTTTCTCTCTTTTGGGCTTGGATTCCTTATTCTTCTAATTTCTTATTCAAATTAATTTGTTTAATAATATATAGCTAGCTAATATAATTTTATTTTATTCCATACCCTTCTCTCTTTATAGACATATATTGTAATCATATTTACTTTCTTCTTTCTTGTTTACACCCTTGTAGAAGATCCTCCCTACGGGTATAATGGGGAATTGAAGGGCCCATTAGAGTAATGATCCTCCCTAGGTGTGTAATGGGGAGTTGAAGGGCCAATTAGAGTAATGATCGTCCCTAGGGGGTGTAATGGGGAGATGAAAGGCCCATTTGAGTAATGATCCTCCTTAGGGGTGTAATGGGGCTTTGAAGGGAGTATAAGAGTAATAGTAGTGTAGTTATAGTGGCCATTCAATGTAAGGTGGATTGGGTCCACTATGTTTGTTATTATTAAATAAGGCCCATTAGTTAGTTCAACATTAAATAAATTTAATGTGGCCTCATTAAAGATGGTCCACTAGGTAGTTATCATGTGGTTATGGTTAAGGTTCTCTAGCTAATTATAAAGATAGAAACCATAGTTTCACAACAAAGCTCCATTGAAAAGTAAGTTATTTCTTCAAAGCCATAGTTTGGATTGCAAGTTTTCTTCCAAGCAAGATGTCTTTTATAGGTAAAGTCAATAGTCTTAGTATTGAAGAATTCATAAGAGAAATACACAAATGATATGTTTAGCAAGTTGATAGTGTTCATAGAAACAACATGACATACTTTACAATGCCATGAAAAGCATGCAAAAGTATTTTGTGGAAACAAATGGAAATTTTTACCATTGCAGGTGTGTCGAACTATTAAATGTGACCGATCAATGTAGATGAAACACTTGCTGTAAATGGAGCTTTCATAGTAAGGTGAAACTATTTTTTGGCTAGTATCATAGTGGTGTAGAGTTGTTTGATTACATGCCAAAAAATATAACTCTTGGTACTACTCCTCTAACCGAATGTCCTAGCCTCCTCTAATTGTTCTACCCCCTTCCTCTTTTGAAATGCATGTTTGAAGCACCATTACAACCCTTTCCAGTTCTCTTGTGCACTAGTGACAATGAACCTTAACATGAGAGGTGTTAGACTGTGAGTCCCTAGACAATCACAAAGTCAGAGATCACCTTATCACGAGTTATCATCCTTATCTATTGATGAAGTGTTGTCATTATCTACTACTGAGTTCCATTATCCACTGATTAGTTGTCAGAGAGACCTAGATCTAGAGGTGGTCATATACATGTACTATATATTGATATCATTGGATGAATACATGTATTGAATATGGATTAAATCCTTTTCCACCAACTCTTGTCTCGTGTTCTATTTCTTAACATGGTATCGAAGCTCTATAGTTCCAAGGTGTTGAATGCCTATGGGAGTTATCCATAGGAGTTGAATTTTGAAATTTGATGAAGAAGCCATGGAGAGCTATGTTGGATGATGAGGCACAATAAAGATGCCAACATTGTGAAGATAGAAAGCTACTCTAAAGGATGATTATTTGTAGATCAAGTGATGTTATGGACAATGGATGGAAGAATAAAGATGTTACAGTCATAGTAGAAAAGAAGATAAAATACTGCAGTTGTTTTTAGTCATCAATTACCTACGATAGAGTATGGTTGTCACTGTAAGTTGTTGACAACATTAATCTCATTTTCTAAATCGAATTAATGCCTCAATGCAAGTATGAAATATTCATAAATTAAAAGAAACCATGTAGTAAGCATCCCCAAATCAACATGATATTGAATTTATTTTTATCTTAGCCTCATTAACTAGTGTTGTTTATCCATCACCATCCATTGATAAATTTCATTATCCCTTGATTGATAAGATATTTTAGGTCGAGTTTGTATAAGATCTACAATGCAGTTGAGAATTGGAACTATGATTTCAATTATTTATTTTTAGATATGTTTTTAAGGGGTTCTGTGTATTAAAATTATATTTTTCTTAAAACATAATTTAAAGAGGAGTTTCTTGTCACTATGTATTATCAATGTTGTATTTAAGATTATATAAAATAAAACATATGTTGAATTTAAAAAAACATCTTAACAATTTTAATCGAGAAGATGATTAAAAATTTACTCATTCATGAAATCCTATAATCCATCGTCTTCATCAATAGACTTTTCATCTTTACTCCTCATTATTTTGCTCTTTTCTCTAGGCTTGTAGTTGATTTTTAAACCCCTACCCCCACCTTTTCTAGTAAACATGATTTATCAACATTTTTCTAATTATTTACTATTCATGTTAATTCTCATGATCTCTTAACATTTTTTCTATGTTTTTTTATTTTCTTATTATCTGTAGTAGTTTATTTAATTACACTACTAATTGAATGTTTTTTGTTTAATCTTTTAGCATTTGTTAATCGTTATTTAATAAGTGTTTACTTATGCTTTTTAAATTTTCATATCCTTCATTGTTGTGCTATAACCCTCTTCCTAGAATTAACTCATATCTTGATATTATTTTCTCTCTTTTGGGCATTGATTCCTTATTCTTCTAATTTCTTATTCAAATTAATTACGTTTAATAATATATAGCTAGCTAATATAATTTTATTTTATTCCATATCCTTCCCTCTTTATAGACATATATTGTATTCCTCTTTACTTTCTCCTTTCTTGGTTACACCCCTGGAGAAGATCCTCCCTAGGGGTATAATGGGGAGTTGAAGGGCCCATTAGCGTAATGATCCTCCCTAGGGGTGTAATGGGCAGTTGAAAGGCCCATTTGAGTAATGATCCTCCCTAGGGGTGTAATGGGGGGCTGAAGGGCCCATTTGTGTAATGATCCTCCCTAGGGGTGTAATGGGGGGCTGAAGGGCCTATTAGAATAATAATATTGTAGTTATAGTGGTCATTCAATGTAAGGTGGATTGGGTCCACTATGTTTGTTTATTATTAAATAAGAACAATTAGTTAGTTCAACATTAAATAAATATAATGTGGCCTTATTAAGGAAGGTCCACTAGGTAGTTAGCATGTGGTTATGGTTAAGGTTCTCTATCTAATTATAAATATAGAAACCATAGTTGCACAACAAAGCTCCATTGAAAAGTAAGTTATTTTTTCAAAGCCATAGTTTGGATTGCAAGTTTTCTTCCAAGCAAGATTTCTTTTATAGGCAAAGTCGATAGTCTTAGTATTGAAGAATTCATAAGTGGTTTTAAGGAAAAAAATCTAATCACATGGAAAACTATCTATACTTATATCTAAGGAATGATGCTATAATGTGGTGGAATTCAATTGACACTATGGTGATATTAGGACTTCCAAATACATAATATGAAAATACGTTTTTAGACAAGTGGTCTCATGCCAATGATCCGGATTTATGAGTGAAATGAAACAAATAATTGACCGAATACAATAATACAAAGATATGGAGAACAAAAAAAAATATCCAATGAACAATAACTTCTATTGAATAAATAAAATAGGTTGAAACTATAAAACTGCAGAACTGAAAACACTTACTTGAATGGTGGTAGCTATCTCTGAGAAGAGATGTGGCTGCTACACACATCCATCTGAGCAAAATGATTGCAATGAGGCTTCAAAGGCCCTTTTAACATTACTCATGAATGACAAAACTCTAGACATCCAAAAACCTAACCCTAGGAGATGAAGCGCCAAAAGTTATGTGCGCTCCGATGGGTATGTTGTTACCCCAACTTCCCATGGTCGTAACTTTTGCATACAACCTCTATTTTAGGTATGTGATAGCCCATTGGAAATGTCTTTTCGAGAAATACACATTATGCTGTCAAACTCTGATTCCATATACAATTTGACTTTGGCAAGCCAAAAAAACATTGTTTAGGGCCCCAAAACGATCGTGGAGGTACATAAAGATGTATTGACAAGAAAACATCCAAAATAAGCCAGTTGGATTAGGTGTGTGGCCACCAATCTCCACCTGGAAGCCGTGTAGGGATTCAGACAACCTCATAAGTGTAGAACCCACAATTACAAAGACGTACAAAAGAATGTGTTGAACTAAAATTGTTAAGAGGAGCCAGTTGGAACAAGTGGGTGGCCACCAATATCCACCTGGACCAATCCTCCCCCCTTAGGAAGCAATGTTCTCCATTGCGTTGAGTGCCCTCATCAGGTGAGGAAACTTCTGGTGAATTTGGCACCGGGTGAGCCACTTGCCTTGGTGGAGGAGTTGTCCTGCCTTGACAACCTGACAAAGCTGGATCCTCTACTAGCGAGTGCCCTTGACTTGTGTGTCCACTCTCTGATCAATGGATGTATGTTCCATGTAGTCAGGGTTGATCTCTGTTGGTGTCATTTGTTCTACGATCTTTGAGGTGTCCAATAATGGTGTAAAATATGGTCGAAGGAGGTCCACATTGAACATTGGGTGCAAGCCAAGGAAGGGTGGGGCATTGAGCTCAAAACCATTGCTACCCATAGCCTTGGGGATAGTGTAAGGCCCATAACAAAGTGGGTGGAGCTTCAGATGGGGCCCTGTAAGGCGCTCTTTCTACAAATTTAACCAGACCTTGTCTCCCACCTAAAACTTGTGCAGTACCCGGTGTTGATCATGGCGTTGCTTATTCTTGGACCTTTGAAGGGCCCTATACGGTGCTCTTTCTGAAAATGTAACCAGACCTTGTCTCCCACCTGAAACTTGTGTAGTACCCAGTGTTGATCATGGTGTTGCTTGTACTTGGACCTTTTAGCAGATGTGTTGAATCCACTCAATGAATCTGGTGGCTTTGTCAGCCTCAGAATGAACATGGGAAGAATCTGTCTGTGTTGTTGCAAGAAGTAGTGCAACATCAATGGGACCCAAGGGTTGGAATCCTAGCCCCACCTGAAAGGGGTTATGGTCGGTGGAGCTATGGGGAGCCATGTTGTAGCTGTGTTGAAGATAGGGAATACTCTCATCCCATGGACGTGGATGCTTAGAGTTATACATGCACAATATGTGCACAATAATCCGATTGACGACCTTTGTTTGGCCATTGGTTTGTGAGTGGAAGGCAGTGGATTTAGTGAGCTTGGTGTTCAACAGTGACCAGAGACTCAACCAAAAAGTGTTGAGGAACTTGTTCTCTTGATCATCGATGATGGTCTATGGTATCCCAAAATGGACCCACACTTGTTTGAAGAAAACCTTGGCAGTATATGTCGCTGTGATGATCTTCTTGTAGGCTGTGAGAATGGCCATCTTCGAAAATTGATCAACCACCACAAATACACAATCATTGTCTTTCTTGGTGGACGGAAGGCCGGACATGTAATACATAGAAATGGATTCTCAAGGCCCCTCGGGAATAGGAAGAGTGGCATATAAGCCTTGCTTATTGATGGTTGGCTTGGAAATGGCACAAGCAGTATAGGATTTGATATACTTGTCGACGTCCTGTTGAAGTTTTGGCCAATAAAAATGTTTCTGTAGAACGACCACAATTTTCTCCACACCAAAATGTCATGCCATACGAGTGTAGTGAGCCTCTCAAATCATCTTTGCACACTCGCTTGTAGGAACATAAAGATGGCCCAGATGGCATAACATTTCATCCTGAATGTGAAAATCGGTGACATTCACACCTGTACCCAAGAGATGATAGGTGGTGGAAAAGTTCAGATCTTGCTGATAAAGTTGGGGCCACTCAGATACCTCATGCCCACAGGAATGGAGCATGGTGGTGAGTGAAGCCACGAGAGGTCCACTGAGGCAGTCAACGACACGATTTGTGCTCCCTGTATTATACTTGATGTTGAGATGGAATTGTTGTAGGTAGGTGGACCACTTTTGATGGTGATCATTCTGCAACTTCCCATGTGTTTGTATGGACTGCAAAGGCTTGTGATCAGTATGGATGATTGTCTCATTTCCCAGAATTTAATGTTTCCATTGACGACATGCTTGTACAATGGAATACATTTCCTTGTCATAGGTAGGGTATTTCTAGACAATACATGAGAGGGTCTCAGCATGGTATGCTACCGAATGATCATGTTGAGTGAGAACTATGCCTATAGCATAGTCAGATGCATCATTATTAATCTCGAATGGTTGTTGCAGATCGAGTAAGGAGAGTACTGGAGCTAAGCACAAGCATTGCCTCAGATCATCAAATGCTCATTGTTGTGCCTTCCCCCATGTGAAATTTTCCCTGCCACCACCCTTGGTCACTTGATTGAGGGCCCATGCAATATGGGAGAATCCCAACACAAACTGTCGGTAGAAGTTGGCAAGTCCCAAGAATCTCTGAAGCTCGATTAGTGTGGTCGGGGTTGGCTAGTCACAAATGACTTGGATCTTAGTTGGATCCACATGCTCATAAAAAATGTAGCCCAAGTATTGGACCCTGTTCATGCCAAAGGAGAATTTCTCCAAGTTGGAATACAACTTGTGCTGCCACAAAGTGCTCAAAACCTACTGAATATGTTGCATGTGCTCCTCCCAAGTTCTGTTGAACATGAGGATGTCATCCAAATATACCACCACAAAAGAGTTGGTGAAGAGACTCAATACATCATCCATCAACCTCATGAAAGTGGTTGGTGCATTTGTTAATCCAAAGGGCATGAACAACCATTCAAAGAGACCTTCTTTAGATTTGAAAGTTGTCCTCCATACATCAGTTGGCTCGATGGGAACCTGGTGATAGCTAGACTTTAAGTCAATCTTGTTGAAGAAATTTCCCCCCTTGAGTTGGTCAAGAAGGTCATCAATTTAGGGAATTGGGTACCATTTCCTAACTGTGATTTTGTTTAATGGTCTGTAATCAATGCAGAGTCACCAGGTCCTGTCTTTCTTTTGCACTAGTATAGTCGGGCTTTCACAAGGGGATGAGCTTGGTCCGATGTGCCCCTTTTGAAGCAACTCTTGGATCTAATGCTTGATTTCATCATTTTCCATCAACGAGCGACAATAGACTGGTCCTTTAGGTAGAGGTGCATCGAGGTTTAGATCAATTGGATGCTTGACATGCCAATGCGTGGGTACCTAGGTGGGTGAGGAGAAGATGTCTCTGTACTCTTCCACGATCTCATCCACTTGCTTCTGCTGCAAAGAGAGGATTTGTGTAGAGGCCATGGATGTGGTGGCAACCTTCTGCTTACTGTGAGCACATATCACAAAGAATACGAACTTCCTAGTCTATGAAATGACCTTACTGCATTTCTTAGCAGAGCTTAAAGAAATAATGGTAGGCAACACTACCTATGGTATCCTATACAATTGTCTACCCAAAGTAATAATAACACAGTGGGGTCTAGACTCATAAACACCATGTCGCTTCCACAAATATGGTTGTCCTAAAATAACATCACAAACTTCAAGGGGATAAATATCACATAATACCTCGTCTTTTAAGGGCTTGATGTTGTAGGGCATACAACAATTGTTGGCTGACGCGTAGATCTCTTCCTTGGAGAATCCAGTCAATGGTGTAGGGGTGCGAGTGTGGTGTCGTTAGCAGGTCCAACCACTTGAAAAACTCTTCTGAGATTAGGTTCTTCTGATTGCCACTATCGACAATGAAATCAAGCGGATCCCCCTTTACCCACATATGTGAGTGAAAGAGACGTTCCCCTTCCTCTGGTTCTTTTGGTTTGCTTGGTTGGACTTTGGTGGTAGCGACAATGGCACTGGGTTCGGCATTGATAATCCGCTTCCCTCCTTCTGGATTTTATTCGGAGTCAAATTCTGCCTCTGACTCGTAGTCATATTCTGCCTCTAACTCGGAAGCTTTCACCTCGGCCACCAGTGACTGTTTGGAGCGACATTATTCGTTGTTTTGCCAAGGGATTTTATGGTATTCACACCATTTTCCTATGTCCTTCTTTGACTTCTCATTACCCTTATTGTGTCGCGGATTGGACTAGTTTTCCTAAGAGTGGCCATCTTTTCTCTATCCCTTGTTCTGTGGGTTGGGGCCACCTTTTCCCTACTTCAGTTGTGAGGAGTTTGCAGATCCAAACTCTCGCTTCTTCTGCTTAAATTTCTGCTTGATCTTGACAAAATATCTATAAGTCGTACCCAATTATGCGATGTCCAGAAACTCCATTTCTGTTTGAATGTATCTATGCAGACAACCGTGGTATTTGAGCACCAATTGTCATTCAAAGTCTTTGATACCTAATTTGTTGTGCAGGGTATGGAAAATATTGGTGAAATTTGGTATTGTCTGGTCCCTTTCTTGACGCAGGGTGGTTCATCTTGTGTATTGGTCCTCATAGCTTCCAACATGGTAGTACTGTTCTTTAATGACATCCCTGAAGGAATCACACATGGGGTGACCTCAAATATTGCAGATTCCTCTATGGCCCTTTGCTCAGAGTAAGTATCCCACCAATCCTTAACATGGGGGATGGCATTAAGGAGTGAAAAAATAATCTTTTCCCTATCGGAAAAATGGTGGACCAAAAAATACCCTTCGAGCAAATTCAACCATTTATCTACAACATATGTATCTATCAGTCCTTCAAATAATGGAATATCAAAATTTGTCTGTACCTTGAAGGGGGTTGTGTGGTTGCTTGATTAAGATGTGTCTCCTATGGGAAGCCGTCGGAGGATCTGTGCAAAGTTGTCCATCATTTCGTTCCTTTGTGGCGCAAGGGCTTCCTCAAGCAACATTTTAAAATGATCTCATGCTCCATCATATTTCTTTTCATCCCCCATGGGCTATTTTCAGGCTTAGCATGACCAATCTGGCAAAGGCTCGACTAGTTCAAGTCCCAACTTCTTGTACCCAGATCTTGTCGGGGACAAGCACGGAGAAAAATAAATGAAGAGCATACCACTATGATATCACTAATATGGATTTATGAGTGGAACAAAATGAATAATAGACCGAATATAATAACACACAGATATGGAGAACAACAACATATATCCAATGAACAATAACTTCTATTGAATAAATAAAATAGGTTGAAACTGTAAAACTGTAGAATTGAAAACACTTGCTTGAATGGTGGTAGCTATCTCTGAGAAGAGATGTGACTGCTACGTGCATCCGTCTGAGAAGAATGATGACAATGAGGCTTCAAAGGCCTTTTTAACATTACTCATGAATGTGATAACCCTAGACATCCAAAAACCTAACCCTAGGAGATGAAACACCAAAAGTTATGTGGGCCTCGATGGGTAATTTGGTACCCCAAATTCCCGTGGTCATAACTTTTGCATACAACCTCCGTTTTAGGCACGTGATAGCCCGTTGGAAAGGTCTTTTCGAGAAATACACATTATGTCATCAAAATCTAACTCTGTCTATAGTTTGACTGTGGAAAACCCAAAAAACATTGTTTAGGGCCCCAAAACATCCCTAGAAGTATAGAAAGATGTACTGACATGAAAACATCCAAAATAAGCCAATTGGATTAGGTGGATGGCCACAAATGTCCACTTGGAAGATGTATAGGGCTTCAGACAACCCTAGAAGTGTAGAACCCGTAAAGAAGTACAAAAGAACGTGTTGAACTAAAATTGTCAAGAGGAGCCAGTTGGAAGAGGTGGGTGGCGACCAATATCCACCTGGATCAGCCAAGAAGAAGGATAAGGAGAGCATTAAAGGGTTTAATTTCATGTGAAAAATTTGTATTGTAGGTTCATTGACATTTCAATGGGAGAAGGTTATTATTTATTTAAATCCATGTAGCAAGCATAATTTCATGAATGTTAATGTGGCTAAAAGATTGCAAGTTCCTACAAAGCATATCCATAACACACAGGTTGAGGGTGTGAATGTTCAAATCTTTAAAGATTTGAAGATTACAATGGATAAATATGTTTTGCATTCACATCTTCATGCTATAGATATGGATGGTGTGGACATTTTTCTTGGCTATCTTTGGATGTGCTTAGTTGGCACAAATAATATTAATGTGCAAAATAAGTTTGAAGATTGGGTATAAGAAAAAGAATAACATTGCAAGATATTTCTCTCACTGCACAATAAGGTCCCGAGGTGGCACATGAGGAGGTCCTTGCAGGGAAACTAATTGCAATACCTACAAACACATTAGATGAATAATTTCAAGCCGAATCAGAGTAGGGGTGTACATAATCTCTGGAAGGAGAGACCCATTAAGGGCATACAAAGGAAAAAGAGCCTACAAAATTTCATTCCTTGAAGGAACTACAGGTTGAAGAGTCAAATGAAGAAGAATCAATAGCCAAGATTGTCACATATAACCACCCACACCATGCTAAAAAACAACAATCATCAAGTCAAGGTCATGGCCATCAACAACCCTAATATGGGCCTACATGGAACCATAAAGGTACAATGAGAACTAAAAGAAATGACTAGAAAAATCATCAATGTTAATGTGGCTAAAATATTGAAAGTTCCTACAAAGCATATCTATAACACACATGTTGAAGGTGTGAATGTTCAAATCTTTAAAGATTTGAAGATTACAATGGATAAATATGTTTTGCATTCATATCTTCATGCTATAGATATGGATGGTGTGGATATTGTTATTGGCTATCCTTGGAAGTGCTTAGTTGGCACAAGTAATATTAATGTGCAAAAGAAGTTTGAAGCTTGGGTATAAGAAAAATAATCACATTGCAAGATATTTCTCTCACTGCACAATAAGGTCCCAATGTGGCACATGAGGAAGTCCTTGCAGCGAAACTAATTGCAATACCTACAAACACATTGGATGAAGAATTTGAGGCTAAATTAGAGTAAGAGTGTACATAATCTCCCAAAGGAGAGTTCCATTAAGGGCTTACAAAGGAAAAAAAACCTAAAATATTTCATTCCTTGAAGGAACTATAGGTCGAAGAGTCAAATAAAGAAGAATCAATAGCTAATATTGTCACATATCACCACCCACACCATGCTAAAAAACAACAATAATCAAGTCAAGGTCATGGCCATCAACAACCCTACTATGGGCCTACATGGAACCATAAAGGCATACAACATAGAGGTACACCGAGAACTAAAAGAAATGACTAGAAATTTCATCAATGTTAATGTGGCTAAAAGATTGCAAGTTCCTACAAAGCATATCCATAACACATAGGTTGAGGGTGTGAATGTTCAAATCTTTAAAGATTTGAAGATTACAATGGATAAATATGTTTTGCATTCATATCTTCATGCTATAGATATGGATGGTGTGGACATTGTTCTTAGCTATTCTTGGATGTACTTAGTTGGCACACATAATATTAATGTGCAAAAGAAGTTTGAATCTTGGGTATAAGAAAAGGAATCACATTGCAAGATATTTCTCTCAGTGCATAATAAGGTCCCAAGGTGGCACATGTGGAATTCCTTGTAGCGAAACTAATTGCGATACCTACAAACACATTAGATGAAGAGTTTGAGGCCGAATCAAAGTAAGAGTGTACATAATCTCCCAAAGGAGGGCCCCATTAAGGGCATACAAAGGAAAAAGAACCTATGAAATTTCATTCCTTGAAGGAACTACAGGTTGAAGAGTCAAATAAAGAAGAATCAATAGCTAAGATTGTCACATATCACCACCCACACCACGCTAAAAAAAAACAATCATCAAGTCAAGGTCATGGCCATCAACAACCCTACTATGGGCCTACATGGAACCATAAAGGCATACAACATAGAGGTACACTGAGAACTAAAATAAATGACTAGAAATATCAAAGTAACATAGTGATAATAATGGAACCCAAGGAGGAGACCAAAATCAAGATAGAGGTGGCACAAAAGTAGTTGGACCCCATGTCCACATTTCACTAGGATGAATGGGTGCTCGTGCTTGGTATCAACTGACTACATTGCTCACTAGGTAGTTGGTTCAAAAATAGGCTCACTAGGTAGTTAAAGGGAATAATATAATAATGGGAGGTAGTTGACATAAACCCCAAGGTATAGTCCCAAGAAATAATATATACACAAGAGCATCATTGTATTGGACATGTTGAGTTTTGTCTTGTAGTAAGCGTGATATGTAGAGTGATTCCTTGCATAAGGAGTAATGTATGGTGTTACCCTAACTTAAGGGTTTTCTCTATATTCTTGTGTTTATTTTTGTGTGGATGTATTCGGTTATTCTCAGGTTAAGGGTTTATCTTTTATCTTACATCTATCGATGCTTACTACATTTTTCAAGAGATTTTTAAAGATGTGGCCTCATATTTGTTCCGTGCTCACTATATATGAGATTCAAATCACTACATTTTTATGTGATTTCAAAATCCTATGTTAAGTGGAAGTAGAAAAACACCCAATATTTTTATTTTTTTTAGGCCCCTTTTCTTTTACTACTTTCATCACAAATTCTCATCTATATCATAGTGTGTACATGACTTGCTCTTATCCAGTGACTCATTTCCCCTTAAATGACTTCCTTGAGTGTTGGATATGCATGGTCTGGTTTTTGTTCTAAATAGGCATGTTAAAAGATAAGCGAAGTGGCAATGCTCTCTCGTGGTAAAGTATTTTGCTTAGAAGGAAGACAATAGTTTCATGAGTTGGTCTAGCAATGCTTTTGTCATTTATGGTTGCAAATATATGGTTAAACCATTGTTCCACAACTATATTTTTAGCATTGATAATGGCTATATCTAAATTGATAATTTTCATAAAGCGAAGTCGATTGCAACTTCTCAAATTTATGAATGTTTTTGAATTTAATACTATTTTGAGGGTGCATAAAGAAACAAACGCATTATTCCCCACACATTTATATATGAAGGTTAGATAGTAACTCGATTTAAGCATGTGTAACATCAACTCAACCTTTTTATTAGAGAGTATGTAGGTGCTACCATTTCAATATTTTTGTGTTTTTGTTCTACCTATTTTAACATACAAAAGTGCTAGTTTGTTTTTTCTCTTGAATGCAATACACGAGGGAAATTTGATCACAACTGTCATTTTTATATCAACCAAGCACTTAACTCTTAATGGTTATCTTACTATGCTACTAATGTATTGTTTTATTCCCTATCCATAAAATGACAACACCTCATCTACCCAATGCAATCATAATGGAAAATGGATGTACAAAGTATTGTGGTATCAACTTACTATTATCCCTACCACTAGTGGGTATATTACATCTACCTTGTTTTTCCTTCGGCAAGTTGGTAGTGTTTGTAGAAAGAACGTGGCATATAGTACAATACCATGAGATAAACACACAAATGTTATGTTTGGCAAGTTGATAGTGTTCATATAAATGACATAGCATATTGTACAGTACCATGAGAGAAACACACAGATGTTATGTTTGGCAGGTCCATAGTACTCCTAGAAACAACATGTCATATTGTACATACTATGAGAGAAACAAGCAAATGTTATGTTTAGTAGGTTGGTAGTGTTCATAGAAATGACATGACATATTGTACAATACCATGAGAGAAATACACAAAGGTTATGTTTAGAAGGTCGATAGTGTTCATATAAACAACATGACATACTTTACAATTCCATGAAAAGCATGCAAAATTTATTTTGTGGGAACATATGAAATTTTTTACCATTGTAGGTGTGTGAGACTATTAAATGTGAACTGTCAATGTAGATGAAGCACTTGCTGAAAATGGAGCTTTCATAGTGAGGTGAAACTGTTTTCTGGATAATATCATAGTGGTGTAGAGTTGTATGATTACATGTTGAAAATTATAACTTTTGGTACTACTCCTCTAACCGAATGTCCTAGCCTCCTCCTCCAATTGTTCTACCCCCTTCCTCTTTTTAAATGCATGTTTGAAGCACCATTACAACCCTTTCTAGTTCTCTTGTGCACTCGTGATAGGGAACCTTAACACGAGAGGTGTTAGACTGTGAGTCCCTAGACAATCACAAAGTCAGAGATCACCTTATTATGAGTTATCATCCTTAGATACCGATGAAGTGTTGTCATTATCTACTAATGAGTTCCATTATCCACTGATGAGTTTTCAATGAGACCTAGATCTAGAGGTGGTCATATACATGTACCATATATTGATATCATTGGATGAATACATGTGTTGAATATGGATTAAATCCTTTTCCACCAACTCTTGTCTCATGATCTATTTCTTAACATGGTATCAGAGCTCTATAGTTCCGAAGTGTTGAATGAACCTATGGGAGTTATCCATAGGAGTCAAATTTTGATTTTTGACGAAGAAGCTATGGAGAGCTACATTGGATGATGAGCCACAATAAAGATGTCAACTTTTAGGTAGCTAGAGAGGTAGTGGAGGGCACAAAGGGCCCATAGTGATAATAGTGGAATGGATTTCGAGAAGTGAAGTTATGATCATTTTAAATTCGACATATTTTCAGGGTTTTTCTGAAAAAGGTCGCATGATTTGGACAAAAAGTTATTTTTAAACCATGTTTTTTTGTTGAACATTCCTTCCAAGAAAGATGTATTTCATAGGAAAAAATGATGGTATTAGTATTGAAGAATTCATAAAATTCATAAAATAAGAGAATCCAATAACTTGGAGAATAAGGTTGTCCACTAGCTGAATGGATTATGTTGAGATATGGTGGCGATCATTGGACTCTACCAAGATGATGGCACTTTCCGATGCAACATTTGAAAATTTATTTTTAGACAAGTGGTCTCAAGCTAAGAGTAAGAATAAAGAAATCACCACGGATTTATTTTCATGTGGCAACTCTGTATTTCAGGTTCCGGGATGTATTCAAAAAGAAAATATCATTGTTTCTATTAACCCTAGTTGCATGCATAATTTTATCAATGTTCAATTGGTTAATAGATTGTAAGTTCTTGCAAAGAATATTCAAAGCACACAGGTTGAAGGTGAAAATATTCAAATTTTTAGAGATTTGAAGCTCACTATGGATACATATGTGTTGCATTCCGATTTTCATGCTATATATATGGTTGATGTGGATATAGTTTTGGGATATACTTGGATGGGCTCGGTTGGTACAATTAATAATGTACAAAAGAAGTTTCTAAAGCTTTGGTACAAGAAAAAAAAATTATATTGCAAGATGCGTCTCTTAGTAAGAAAGAAGGGCCTATGGGGGAAAACAAAGAAGTTATTGTTGAGTCCGAAGTTGAATCAGAGGCAGAGTCTACAGAAGGAGATGAAACAAAGCCACAAGAATGACACAATAGAGAAGCTAAGGAGGTCATTGAATCAAAGGAGCAATGTGTTGTAGATTTGAAGAAAAAAGAACATATTCCTACAATTGTTGTATATCGTCATCCACATCATATAGATAAACAACAATCATCAAGGCAAGGGCGTAAGCATCAACACACTCATGCACCAACTGGGCACCAAAAAAGAAACCAATCCAGAGGTACATGGAGGCTTACCAACACTACAGGAAGACATCAGGCTAGAGAACCAATCCTATAGCAACATCGACACAACGAGGAGCAAGATCAAGGTGGCAAGGCAACAATTGGACATCATGTTCGTCTTCCATTAAGATGGATGGATGGTAGTACTTGATAACAATTGAATACATTGTTTAGTCGATCATATTGCATGGTTTCTTCTCGTGTTTCAAGGATGAAACGTGTGAAGGGGGATGAAATGTAGTATACCTAAGGGGGTAATATGGGGTACCTAGGGAGGTACCCAATGAGAATGTGGTTATGTATTATTAATGGAAGTCATTCAATGTAAGGTGGACTAGGTCCACTATACTAAATAATGCCCACTATGGTAGTTAGATATAATAAATGTCAGAAGGCTTTCTAGAATGTTCCTAGGAGATAGAGAGTGCTATATAAAGAAGTGTAAGCAATATATTGAAACATAGTGAAGAATATTGTGAATGTATCAAGCATTGCTTGAGGAGTGTTATCCTTCCTTAAGGATTAATATGTCGTGTTACCCTACCTCAAGGGTTTTGACTATCTCTCGTGTTCACTATTTTGGTGAATGGTTTGGTTTTTTCTTGTTGATATTGTGGGTTTATTTTGAGATTTATTTTTAGATCTATTCAGGTACTTAAAAAGTGGTATTAGAGCATTTTCCTTGACAAGAAGTGTGGGATTTTTTCTTTTATATTTTTGCATATTTTTTCGAAGAAGAAAAACAAGGTCATGACATTCCATACAATTTATGTATATTTTTGTGAAAACTTTGCAGAAATGGGTTGTATATCTGAGTTCCTCTTAGAAAAACACCCAATTAAAAAAAAACCGTCCTAAACGGAGTCTAAGAAGTCAAGATATCGACATTTTAAAATCTGCAATTTTTTAAGGTTTTTTCTGTGGACGATGGCGTGATTTTTTGATTTATGTAGCATCTGGAGGCCGAATATGCTAAAAAAAAATACATATCTAAGTTCCTATTTAAAAAATAGCTGATTTTTCCCCCCGGGGGGGGTAGCTCAATTGGCAAGTGCCGTGAAAATGAAGTTCCATGAGGTTTCGAGTTCAACTCCCCCCGACTTACAATGTGTGTCGCGTATGGGGCCTCGTGGGCACACCTGGAGGTTATAGTGGTAGAAGTTGGATAACACGACCATGTGTAACGCGAACATGTGCCCAACTAGTTGTTGATTCCTCCAGACATTAAAAAAAAAATCACCCAAATCGGAGCTTCAAAAGTGAAGATATCGTTGATTTAACACGTGCCCAACTAGTTGTTGATTCCTCCAGACATTAAAAATAAATAAATCACCCAAATCGGAGTTCGAAAGTGAAGATATCGTTGATTTAAAATCAACCATTTTTGGGGGTATTCGTGACGACGACAGAACTACAGAGTTCATAACTTTTCACATGGTGAACTGATTGCTACCAGATTAGTTCCACTGGATAGAAGATTTTCAAAGATTTATTTTGGTATATTATATGTGGTGTTTCCCATGGATATTCACTTTCAATCCCTCATGGCCCTACTACGCAAACTGGAAGCCTCCAACACAAAATTTTAACGTGATATGGCAGCTATTGACGAGATCAGACTTGCAACACATGAGAGATATATTAGGAATCTCATGTATATTGACATCACATAAAAATATACTCAAGAAAGATATTCTTGGTATGATTACGAGGAAGATTATGAGGATTGGTATATGGACAATTGTAATCTCTAGGATGATATCTACTTTCATCTTTTATTTGATGACTCTACTCCACCTGATGTAGAGCACATTATGGAGAGCAGTCCAAAGCCTTCTATGAATACTTATTTTCAGTATTCTCCAGTACCAATGTGTTATTCATATGAATTTTTGGATATGGAGGGATTTACATATTTGGATCCCCATGATCAATGTAGCTCTTTGGAACATCATTTTCAGTTGGTTCTTGAGTTCATATATATTTCGCGTGGAGTTCACATGAGCACTTGGACATGGGACCCTGGTTTACAATGGTGGTTTGACTACTTTAGCATGGTGGATTTCATTTCTACATGGGACCCTGGTTCTATAGTCTACTTCAACACTATGGTCCATACTTATCCTTGGAACCCTAGTATATGGCTGTACACCCTCATAGCAAGCATTGATGACAACACTTTCATAAGAGGGATGTAATGTTAGGTAGCTAGAGAGGTAGTGGGGAACCCAGAGGGCCGATAGTGATAATAATGAAGGCCATTAAATATAAGGTGGACTAGGTCCACTATAGTATTAAATAAGGTCCACTATGGTAGTTGGATATAATAAATGTAAGAGGACTTACTAGAAGGTTATACTTCTAGAAGGTTCCTCTTCTAGAATGCTCTTAAGTGGTTGCTAGCACTATATAAAGGGGCTCAAGAAATGCAATGGGATATGAAGAGAAGTATTGTCTTTAGATTTGAATCTCATTAGGAGGTTTCCCCCTCAAAGAGGCAAGTGAGTAGGAGAGGATCCCTTCCATAATATGATCCATTGTATGGTGTTGCCCTACCTCAAGGGTTTTCTTACAATAAAAGTGTGGTTTCTTCTATATTGCTCTACGGATCTATTGTGTATTCATTATTTGCGATGATTATCTTTGTAGATCTACTCAGGTACTTCACACCAACAATGTGAAGAAATAAAGCTACACTAAATGATGATTATTTGTAGATCAAGTGATGCTATGGACAATGGATGGAAGAATGAAGATGTTATAGTCATAATAGACAAGAAGATAAAAGACTGGAGTTGTTTTTAGTCATCAAATACTTACCATAGAGTATGGTTGTCACTATAAGTTGTTGACAACATGAATCTCATTTTCTAAATCGAATTAATGCCTCCATGCAAGTATGAGAGATTCATAAATTATAAGAAACCATGTAGTAAGCATCCCTAAATCAACATGATATTTAATTTATTTTTGTATTATCCTCATTAAACGGTGTTGTAGGTGTTGTTTATCCATCACCATCCGTTGATAAGTATCATTATCCCTTGATTAATAAGAGATGTTAGGTTGAGTCTGTATCAGATCTGCAATGCAGTTGAGAATTAGAACTATGATTTCAATTATTTATTTTCAGATATGTTCAATGATACGTCTCTAAATTCAGCTAATGTATCTGTGAATATCAATCAATATCATTCGATGAAGCTAAATGTGATTTATGTAAGAGAAACTGAAATATTTTTTGCACACTTGATTTGAATGTGGTTGTGTATCTATATAACAACAAAGGTTTCAATGGCCGAGGCATGATTCAATATTCAGGTTTTCTTGCAACCCTGATGCTTCACCAATCAACTTCAATGAGACTTGAGTGACTCTATCAAGGATTTGAAGCGATTTATATGAATATGAAACAACTCGCACACACATCAATCATCACATTCAATCTGCTAATCAATGGCACCTAGATCTGCAACCTTTAAGAAACCAGTTACCATCTCTACGAATGTAATTGCTTATATGATGGACCTCGGATATGGTACCCAAAATCCTAGTGATCTGAATCTCCAAGACCAGGAGCATGATCTAATTTTCCTCTATGATATACGATCCATGTGTCTCCATCGATCTCCAATGTGATCTCCTTCACATTTGGTGGGTAGAGTGATCTTTAATGCACTCACATTTCTCCTCACAATGGCCATCTCCAACACATGTTCAAGTTAGTAAGTGTGCATTGTTTAAAGTTATGTGATTTCATATTTGGTTCATGAGCATCTCATAGTGCACATTATTGTAATACTTGCAAAGCAAGTGGAAGAATTATTTTTAAAAGTGGAATAATTAAGTCATAAAATTTTGGTCATGTACACATTATTTTTAATTCTCTAAAATCACGTGGAGAAGAAGGTAATAAAAAAAGTTTCAATTG
>ML797258.1:30875-44826 GCA_009831015.1 Picea engelmannii | reverse complement strand
GATTACAAATAAATATTCATATCCTTACCTTGTCATTGTTATTTCTCCATTGAAATCCATTGAGATACTTTCCCATGGTCTACTTGTAACTAGCAGAGGCATATAAAGTCCAAGCTTCCTATTGTTACTAGTACTACATAACATATAGTGGCATATGAACTTAGAAACATGTTTATGCATATGTAGCCAATAAACATACCTATGTAAATTTTCCACACCAAAATTTACTACAATTGTAGAAGTATGAGCTTCTTGCACGAGTCAAATCCTTCCACTAGGTGGGATTGTAAAGCTTACCCAAATTCTCCAACAATACATCTTGGAGGTGTTATTCATTCTCTTCAATATCAATGGTTGATTTATCTTTAGTTGTTGATATATATCTCCAAATCAAAACCATTCATGTACTCTTCCTCATAAACCTCATGAATGATTGATTCAAGATTCATTTTCATGCAGACATTTGAGACCTTCTTCATGGGTGGTATGGACAACATATACGCTACCTTAATAGTTGTTCCCTTGTTATACTTGATCAAGAGATGGAATTGCCATGAGAATCCCATCCACTTGTAATGCCTTTCCTATTGCGATTTGGTTTGAATATGTAGATACTTAAGAGGTTGGTGGTTGGTATGGATTGCGATCTCGACCTTAACCAACATATAATGCTTCTATTTTTTCATGTCTTACACTAACACATAGAGCTCTTGATACATGTGGGATATTTGAAAACAACTCTATGAAATAATTCAAAGTGATAGTTGATGGGTCTTCTTCCTTACATAAGGAAAACATCAATGACATACCTGGTTACATGTGTCTCAATTTCTATTTTTTTGCTACAAATTAGACATTGCCAAAACCGACGCCTCACCAATATTTTCCCATACATATACCCATGCATTTATAATGAATAATTATACTACTTCATGGACTTTAGTAATCCAGTTGCATAGAATAAGCACAATTTTTTTTCTAAATCTCTTTGTGATTACAAATACATATTCATATCCTTATCTTGTCATTGTTATTCCTCTAATGAAATCCATTGAGATACTCTCCCATGGTCTGTTAGGAATTGGCAGAGGTATATAAATTCCAAGCTTCCTATTCTTACTAGTACTACACAAAATATAGTGGCATATGAACTTAGAAACACGTTGTTGCATCTGTAGCCAATAGACATACATCTGTAAATTTTCCACACCAAAATTTCCTACAATTCTAGAAGTATGAGCTTCTTGCATGAGTCGAAGCCTTCCATAATATGGGATGTAAAGCTTACCCAAATTCTCCAACAATACATCTTAGAGATGTTATTCATTCTCTTCAATATCAATGGTTGTTTTATCTTTAGTTGTTGATATATATCTCCAAAATCAACATCATTCGTGTACTCTTCCTCATAACTTCATGAGTGATTGATTCAACATTAATTATCATGTCCACGTTTGAGACCTTCTTCATGGGTGATATGGAAAACATATATGCTACCTTATTAGTTGTTCCCTTGTTATACTCGATCGAGATATGGAATTGCTATGAGAATCCCATCCGCTTGTAATGCCTTGCCTATTGCGATTTGGTTTGAATATGTAGATACTTAAGAGGTTAGTGGATGGTATGGATCACAATCTCGACCTTAACCAAAATACGATGCTTCTATTTCTTCATGGCTTGCACTAACACATAGAGCTCTTGATCACATGTGGGATATTTGAAAAAAAATCCATGAAATAATTCAAAGTGATAGTTGACGGGTCTTCCTCCTTACATAAGGGAAACATCAATGACATACTCAGTTTCATTTGTCTCAATTTCTGTTTTTTTGCTACAAATTGGACATTTCCAAAACTGGTGCCTCACTAGTATTTTCTTTCAAAACTTTGAAAGAACTCTAATGTTGTTTTTCTCAATGAAAATTCATGGCATTTACTGTGATTGCATGAAGTGGAGTCACAATTATGGAAAAAGGTGAACTGAAATTCCTCAGGTATTATGCTACCCAAATGAAGCTTATTACCTCTATCACACTAGTAGGTATGTGCCATTTGTTGATGGCCTCAATCTTTGTCATATCAATCTTAAATTCACCTCCACCATCACTTGTCTAAGGTAAACCAAGGATTGTTTAGGAAACTTTCATTTCTTGAGGTTTACCAACAATTAGTGTTTCTTTAGTTCCTCAAGTACCTGCTTCAAATGAGAAACATGCTCTTCCCACATGCTATTGAGGATTAGTATGTCATCCATATATACAATTACAAATAAATCGAAAAATGGATGGAATACATCATTCATTAAACACATAGAAGTGGTTGGTGTATTAAATAAACCAAAAGGCATAACTTACCATTCACATATACCTTGTCTTGTTTTGAATGCATCTTTCCAAGTGTCTTCTTCTCTCATCCACACTTGGCAGTATCCAAACTTTAGGTCTATCTTACTGAAGTGCTTTTCTTGTCGTGGTTGATATAAAAAGTCATCATTCCAAGGTATCGGGTATCGGTTCTTGATGGTGATCTTTTTCAACACATGGTAGTTGATGCACATCCTCAACTCCCATCCTTCTAGGCCATAATAATGATTGGTGAATCACTTGGCCTTATGACTCCTTGTTCCAATAACTACTGCAATTGTATCTTTAATTCATTTGCTTCCATGAGTTGTTTTATCAATTGTTTTTTATCCTTATTAGAGCCTTCTAAGGATGGTTTGACCTATTTTGCCTTCACTTTGTTGATTCTTTCTTAAGAACACCAATACAAACTTCTTGTTGATACTTATAATCTTTCCTACTCAGTGTGCAATTATCAAGGAGAGTTTCAATTCTTCTTTGTGAGTGTTGATAATGATTGTTTTCCCATTCTTTACTAAGTGATACTAGTTTTCCCTTTACGTGAAGACGACATCTCACATGTACATGTATGGCCTCTCCAATGGTACCCTATATACATCAAGTGGTATTACATATACAACCACCTCATTAACGTAGTTTATATCAATGGAAAATTTGAACTTGAACTGCGTACGTGACTTACCCATATTTGCAGATAAGGTTGGGGAAGGTTTTGCACTTCTAGTTCAAGATTTTATAGTAGCTAGGCTAATACTAAATTTGAGCATGAATGAGGATGAAAAATACAATTGAACTTTTTTTTTTCTTTTTTCTAGAGCTAAATTTTTACATGGAGTAATTTGGGCATCTCCCTTTATTATTCAAGACTAAAAGTACTTAGGCTTACCTCTTTGTGATTGGATGTATAGGTTGTCCTTGTGTCAACATCATAACTAGTCTCAATATGGTTTCTAGTTTTAACCATTAACACAATCTCCTTTCTCTATTGCCTATGGTTCTTTGGGTGACGTGCTGGATGCAACTTCCAACATTTGTAATATGAAGTCCTATCAACATAATAGTGTTTACATTAGGGTTTATAATACATGTTTTGTTGGGAAAAAATGACATCTTCTCGCCTTTATTCTTATTCTTTTTCCATGCTAGCTTATACTCCCCTTGTTGTTTTGTATACTTTGTTGCTCCAAACGACGTCTTATTCTTAAACACCCTCAATGTATCGAGCTTGAACACAAGCCTCATTGATGGTATTTGGATTGAAGAGCATCATTTGTCTTTGAATATGACTATGAAAGTCTCTTTAATAAACACTTCTAGGCTCATGAACAAAATACCCAACTGAATGACTCTCTAGTGAATTTTTTGTGTGTAATATTACTCATTTTATCCTTACCTTTTCCTAGGATAGAATCATCTTATCTTATATTCCTCCTCATATTCAATGGGGTAGAACTTTTTTGTTTTGTTTTTTGTAAGTGAGTGTATGGATCTATATTACTGAAAATACTATGATACAAAAGGTGGATCTCCTGGTCTGCCTAGAAGGAAACCAAACCAAGGGGTCCCTAGTTGCGCAAGTTGAAATTAACGAGGGATGGTTCTGGTCTGCCACCAAGGGAAACCAGACCAAACCTTCCATGTTCAGTTGGAGAAAAAAACATATACATAAAGGAAGAAACTAAAAACATCCTCCTAAACCAGAACGTGAAAGATATTTGAGCTAACCTGACAGGGCATGGCATTACTGCCTATAGATTACCAAATAATTAATCCAGAACAATGAAGTGTTTCTGCACCTGGGGGTGCTCCTTCCCACCATCCACTTGGCTCTTGCTATCTTCCTTCTATGAGGTTGTGCGAGTCTTACTGATTTGAGCTGGCGCACCGTGTCCATCAACAGACGTGATGTCCATGTGATGGAAATAATGTAGGTAGAGGTGGAGTGGGCAACCAAACGCTCCATCTTGCATTTTTGGTCCTTCTCTACCTCTACTAACAATTTGGTAATAGTTTCTAGACTGCTGATGCGAAACAGGATCTCGTCCAACATTGTTTTGTTTTCCTTGTTATCCTCCTGCCTGGCTTCTTCCCTCTCTGAAATCACTTTTCCGATCATCATCTTAGTTATGCACGCCATCTCCACCGTTTTGTGGAAGAGGGTTTCCTTGGGTTGTGTGGCCCCCGGATCAATTACCCAGTCTAATTCCTGTACCAATGCATCCCACACTTTACCTTTGCACTTGTTCTTTAATTCCTTCTCCCACCGGGTGATGGTTGCCTTCCCCTTCGGTGCTACCCGAGTTTGGAAGGTGCCCTTCGCATTTTTCGTGGCCTGAGCTATTCTTGTTTTCCGCCTCGGACTGTTCGGGACTTCCTTCCATGGGGTTCCTTTTCTTGTGTGTTTGCTTTAGACGCGCCATCCCACTTTGCGTGTCACAACTCCTATTTTGGTTACTCAGCCTGTGCCTCACTTCCCAGGTATTCTTCCTTTCCCTCCCCTTGACTCTATGATAATCCCTGGTATTGCGCTCCTTCTGATTGCGTCTATTTCTACTATCCCTCTTCTTATTGACCTTTCCCTGCTGCAAGCCCGTCCTTTCAATCTTGGTTTTCTCACGGTGTTAAGGCTCGTATGGTCATCATGCGTTGTCCTTTGTCTCTGTGTGATTACTTCCCTTGCTTGCTTGTGATCCGATTATGCTTCTCTTCGTACCTGTACTTGTCTTGGTGGGTCTATCCTGGTTATCAATTTCCCCACATGCCTTACATCATTCGTTGCATGTGACTTGATGCCTGGCTTGTCACTCGTGCTTTCCCCACGCCTCTTACTGGATTAATGGCCTTGCTTCCATTCATTCGCCTGCTGCTTATTATGATCTTGCATGATAATTAGTATCATAGTTTTAGGAAAACCTATCCTACCTGGGGCCCGCGTACCTTCCGTGGGGCCTTGCGATGTCCTCCTCGATGTGACCTTCCATGCTTAAACTGCATTCACGATATTTTTCCACAAGGTGGTTGTAGTCTGTTCTGAGTTTCCCATCCGGAATGATGATCCAGGTGTCGTTTAGTTCTGGGCCCTCCTTGCCAACCCCCTCGTTAGTGAGCTTGTCCGCTAGCGCATTCGTTGACCTACACACCCAATGCAATTCCACTGTATTCAGAGTTCTCAGATGTTCCTGGATTTTTTGTAGGCAATGTGCAAGGCGCCAGTGGCACTGAAACTTTCCCACTCTGGTGCGATTTTGGAGTCTTTTCATTGTGTTGATAACCAGGGTAGAGTCACCTTCCACAATGGTGTTTGTCATCCTTTCACAACTTAGGATTTCAAGGCCAAGTTCCAGGACTCCAAATTATTTCGCGTTGTTGGTTGAGTTTCTTATGCTCCCAGCGTACAGTTGGATGATGTTACCACCACTGTCTCTGATCACTCCACTTGCCCCTACCACTCTTGGATTTCCTTTTGCTGCCCTATCAAAGTTCAGTTTGAGGAACCCTGATGGAGGGGGAGTCCAGTTGCGGGCTCCTATCTGGAGTTGCGGGTTGCACCCTACAATTAGGCTGTTGAGCCAATATTTCAGTTGGAAAAGTCCAGGATACGAGAGTCTTAGTCTGTGAGTTGCGCTTTCTCCATCTTGCAGTTGCGGCTCTGCACCATTTCTCTTATTTGAGAGACTATTGTCTCCTTTATCCTTTCTTCCGGTATGCTTTCATTCCTGAAGATGCACCTATTCCATTCTTTCCAGATTGCCCAGATGATCATCCCCATCGTTAGATTCCAACAGAGGTTCACCATTTCATTTTCAATGTAACCCTCATTCCAGTTGTTGATGGTTGCGCTGATGTTCCCCGGATCCTATTTGATTGGCGGAAGATGCCTGCCGCCCAATCCCAAATCTCTTTTGTGTAACTACATTCGTTAAGGAGGTGGTTAGTTGTTTCCTCCTTGTCTAGACGGAGATGGCATTGAGAGGGACCTATGAAACCCCTTTTCATGAGGTTCTTCCAGGTTATAATTCGGTTATGTAGAACTAGCCATTTGAACATTTTGATTTTTGGCCATTGGGGGCTTTTCCAAAATTTTTCCCACTATTGCTCTACATTTTTTTGGTCCTGACCGCGATGTAATACCATGCTTCTTTTAAGTTGAATTCACCCCCATTTTTCCTGCCCCACCTCAATTGGTCCTCCTCTTCTGACACCTCGATTTTCCTTTTTCCTAATTCCTCCTCCACCTCTTTCGTGATTGCTTTGGTTCGGGCTCTATTTTGTGGATTAAGTTTGTCCCAGATCCTCCATCTGGCGCTGGCATCCCTTTGCTTCCAATAATGATGGATTTTTGTTTTGCCTTGCCCAATCATTTCCTTTTGAAGCTCCTCCCTATGCGAATTTTCCATTCCGGGTTCATGTTGCCATGCGTCCTCCCAACACCTTATTGTTCTACCATTTCTGACTTCCCAGAAGCTGTGTTTCTGGATCCAATGCTTATTTCCCCATGCAATATTCTAGATGGTTGATCTCTCCCTTGTGCCCATGAATTGGATTCTCTCCTGGTTGCTTATGTTTGAGGCATACTTGGCCTTCCATAGGTTTTCCCATGGTACCGTTTTGTCTTTTACCCATCTCCACCAGAGATTTGCCCCGTAGGCTTCGTTTGTTACCTGTGGGTCCTGTAACCCCAGGCCGCCTTTGATTTTTGGTCTGCATACCTTATCCCAGGCCACCAGGGCCCATTTATTTTTATGTTCTGCGCCACTCCATAGGAAGTCTCATTGGTTGGCTCTTATCTTTTGTAGAATTCCTTTGGGGGCTGGGAACACTGACATCATGTACGCCAAAATTGCTTGAAGAACTTTTTTAGTGAGGATAAGCCTTCCAGCCATATTTAGGGCTCTATATGTCCAATTTTTCACTCTCTCCTGTAGTTTTCTGATAACTCCTTCCCATGTGGCCCTTGTGCAGGCTCTGTCCATCAGGGGGATTCCCAGGTATTTTGTTGGGAGTGTTTTACGTTCAAATTCCAGAATGTTGGCCAAGTTGCGCTGAATTGCTAGATTAGTGTTGAAGAAATATATCATGGATTTGGAGTGGTTGATTTCCGCCCTTGAGGCTTCCCCGAAGTCTTCTAATATTCTTTTAAAATCCTTTTCTTCCTTTACCGTGGGTGTGTCATGGAGTAGGGTATCATCAACGAACCGTTGGTGTGTGGAGGTTGGACAATCTTCAAAATGTTTGATGCCTTTTATTTCTCAGCTGCAGTTGCACTTTTTATACTTCTGCTTAGCCCTTCCATCATTAGAATGAACAGGAAGGGGGACAGCGGGTCCCCTTGTCTTATGCCTCTAGGTGGAAATAAAGTTTTGGTTGGGGCTCCATTCATTAGTAGTGAGTAGCTTGTCGTTGAGACTAGGGTGACTATGCAGTTGATCCAGTGTTGGTCGAACCCAAAAGATTCCAATGTCTTAGCCATGTAGTGCTAGCTTATTTTGTCATAAGCCTTCGCTAGATTAAGTTGGATTATCATTCCCCCTCCCCTTTGGCATTTCAATGTGTGAATGATCTCATGGGCTTGGATGATATTGTCCAGGATTTGTCTTCCTTTCACAAAACTTGCTTGTTCCTGTGAAATCAGTGTGGGAAGGAGTGGCTTTAGCCTATTGGCTATGACTTTGGATATTATCTTGTAAACTACAATTCATAAAGCTATAGGCCTGTAGCGGTTTGGGGTCCTAGCTTCATTTTCTTTCAGGATTAGAGTGATCATTGTGGCATTTAAAGCTTTCAGGATGGATGTTGATCACCTGGAGTCCTCCACCACCTCGTAAATATCATGCTTAGCCACTTCCTAGTAGGCTTTGAAGAATTCCACTATGAAGCCATCCAGGCCTAGGGCATTTACATTGGGCATCTCCTGGACCACTTGGTCAATTTCTTCCTTGGTGATGGGTTTGCTTAAGCCAACATTTTGCTCCTCTATGACCAGCTTGGGGATGTGATGAATTATTCTTTGTACGGCCTCGGATCTCTCTTGGTTGGGTTCCTGGGCTACCCCCTGGAAGTGGTTGACCAGTGTATTCTCAATTTCCTGGTGGGATTCTCTTTTGATCCCGTCCTGATCCCTAATCTTCAAGATTTTGTTATGGGATCTTCTTGCAATAGTTTTTCTATGAAAAAACTTGGTATTCATCTCCCCTTCCTTTAGCCACCTTATTCTGGACTTTTGGAGCCACTGGGTTTCTTCCTGCTGGCATCTTGCTTCCCATTCCTAGGTCAATTGGATCTCTTCTTTTTTTCGATCCTCTGTGTATCCCTCTTCGATGCATTGTTCTTGTAGTTTCCTCATTCTGTCCACGATGCTCTTTTCCCCCTAGTTTATATTTCCAAAGACTTCCTTGTTCCACTCCTTGAGTTTTTGTTTGATCTACTTGAGTTTTTTGTAAAGTTTGAACATCCTCTTCCCTTGATCTGGAAGTTCCTCCCGCCACCAATGGTTGATGTTCTCCTTGAAGGTGGGATGGTCAATCCAAAATTTCTCAAATCTAAATGGTCTATTCTTCGGTGTGGTTTGAAAATTAGCTTCCAGTTGAACTGGCCAGTGATATGATCCCCCCCAAAGGAGGATGTTGTAGTCCAAAGCTAGTCCCTGCAACATGATTGATTCCGACACCAAGAATCTATCTAGCCTTGTAGCTACTTGGTGGTGACCTAGTCGTTTGTTGTTCCAGGTGAATTGACCATTGTTGGTCCTGATGTCCACGAGCTTCATTGTGTCAATGAAAGGTGAGAATTCTTCCACATCTTTGTCCAGTATCCTGGTGCCCCCTTTTTTCTCAGCGAGTGTAGTGATGATGTTGAAATCTCATGCTAGGATCCAATGGAGTTTGCGGGTACAATCCTTTAGATTCTCTAGGTCGAGGAGCAATCTCCTTTTTTCCTCCATCACGTGGGGGCCATGCACATTTCTGTATAGAATTTCCTCAGTGTTCCCTATAATTTGCATATTAATAGAAATTGTGTTTCACGTGGCCTCTACTGCAAGTAGGTTCACCGATTGTGGGTACCACAAGGTGAGTATACCTCTCGTCTTTTGTTGGCTTTCAACAACCAACATCTTGTACTTACTCTAGTGTTTTTTGTTGATTGTTTCCATTCTGCCTAAAGTGCATTTTGTCTCTTGAATGAAACATAGGTTAGGTTGTTCCTTACTCAATCTATTTTTAAGGATTCATTGCTTTCTTAGGTTGTTTAGGCCTCTTATATTCCACGTTATAATCTTCATTTAAACATGTGGGGGGGAGTTGGGGAAGAGTTTTTTAATCTTACCTGAATTTATTAGCAGGGCTCCTAGTTCTTGTAGCACTACGCTATTTGATTTCCTGCCTTTCTTCCTCTGTGTCTACTTGGGTGAGTGTTGTGGTTGTCCATCACCTGTTTTGATTCCTAGGTGTCCTATCTTGCCATGCATGCGCTTGATCCCTTTGGATTTCGCTTCCTCCCTTAGGAGGAAGAGATATTGAATGCGATCGAGTTTCTCTGTTGTCACATTGTCTACTCCCTATCTTTTCCATTTCTCCAGTGTATTCGGTAGATCTATTCCTTCCCTTCCCACAATGTCTATGAGATCTGGGTCCTCTGTTCCTACCTCACTTGGATTCATCTCCGAATCTCTGTCTGCTTTTTTCATTGGGGTGTTGGCATCTTTGTTTCCTTCTTCCTTGGGACTTGTGCTACCTCCATGTTCTCCTTTGTTGCTTGGAGTTCCTGTGTTCTCCTGAGTTGTGTGTTCTCTCTCTTCCTTATATTTCATCTTTTTCGTCCCTCCTTATTCCCCTTGGTCGGGCTTGCCCCTTCCTTCTGTTCTAATCTTGGCTTCCAGGTTGCTTCCCGTTGGGGCCTTGCCTTGTCTCTTGTTTCCTCTTCTTTTGTTTTTAGCTTCACAAAACCATCCTCATCTTGTTGTAGCTTGGTGTTTTCTGCTTCTTAACTTTTGTTAAGAGGGAATTCTCTTAGTAGGTGTCCATGTTTATGACATATTCTGCATCAAAATAAGATATGCTCGTATTCTATGCTCTGTATCCATTCCTCATCCCTAAACTCCAGGGTTATGGCTTCCGAGAGCACCCCCGAAACATCCATCTCGATGTAGATCCTTGCGTAGCATGTATATCTGCCTTTTGGAGTAACTTCCGATGTCTTGACATATTTTTTGAGCTTGTTCCCTATGGCTTCGAAGGTGGATGGTAGCCAATAGTATAGTGGTAAGGAGTAAAGCCTTAGCCATACTGGGACATTTTTAAAGGTTTCTTTCTCTAGGGAGAAGTTTTCCTTCCATGGAAGAATGTACAACCTCATTGAGGTGTGGAAATATGACCCCCCCCCAAAGAATTTATCCATGTCCTCTAGTTTCATAAAGACCACTGTGAAGAATCCTTTCGATCCCAGGTGGAGTTCCACTTCTCCACTTGGCTTCCAATGGTATTTTATCGAATTGCACAACGTTTTTCGGTGGGCCACAGGCCCATGAACTTGCATATCAGTGCATGCATCTTCATCTGATCCTGAAAGAGTTGCGTTTGGGGATCTTCCAGTATAACCTTGGGTAGCAGTGTTGTTTTAGGTTTACACAGGTTGCGCCCCTCTACGCCACTGGAGTTCACCATTGCTTGCACACCATTCTGGGCTTCTCTGGCTCCTTCCCCCATGTGATCACTTTTTTCTTGGTTTCCCTCTTGGTTATTTTCCAATCCTAATCCTGAGGTTCCTATCAGAGGTTCTTTGAAACCTCCGCCTCATGGGCCTTTCCCTCCGTCCGCCACTACCTGCTTGTATGAGGGGGTTGCATTCCCTCCCCCTTTGGTGACCATGATGGCGGCTGCTAAGACCGCGACTGTCAAATCCTATCTTGAAAATTTCTCTAGATCCGCAACTGTTTACCAACCAACGAATTATTCTCAAAATAGTCAGTCGTGTGATGGATTAGAATTCCCAAGAACGAGAATACATTTTTTTCTTTTGAATAGCTCTCTTTCCAATGGGGTAGAACTTTCACTTAGAAAGGTATTTGAACATGTCCTATTCATTCATAATTAGTTCACATTTGAGTCTTTGAGAAACCATATCCCTACCCCACCATATCAAAGCATTACCTTCTATCTCTAAATCTACAAAAAAATTCTTCGTGCTATGTTCAGTTCATTACATTGAAATATAATTGCAATTTTTGTATCCATTGATATGATTTCATGAAATCAAATCTCACTTGTATATTGTTTGATGTCTATACTCACATCCACTTTGAGTAGTGTTTGATTTTTTCTACAATATCCTTTCTCTAGCTTTTGTTTTTCTATTATGGGATCCTTCGCATGTTCACCTTCTTCATCTTCAAATCTTGGCATGTGATGTATCCTACATTCCTTCTTCTTCGGTGCCATTGTCAAAACCAAGGTGGTGGTTTTCTTGTTTATATCTAACGTGCTTATGGCCATGAGAGACATTTCAAAGACCTTTGAATCATATGAGTTTCTAGATTTAATAGTTTGGCCTTTATCTGATTGTCTTCTTGATTCTCTCCCATAAGCAGATCCGAAGACTATTTATTCCTTGTCTTTATTCCAATATCACGGTCCTCTAGAATGAACTCTCCACTTTATTGCAACTTTGTTAGTCTTGTAGGCATTCAAATCATAACGACCCCTCTGGCCTTCAAGGAAAATTGGCTTTGATACCAATATGATCCACAAACTATAACAAGTATCTCGCTAAATAGTCCATCAAATTGATATTTGGATAACTTTAAATTGTTCAATATATTCTAGTAAATGTGCTTCTACTATCTAATTCTACTATCTAATTGTGAAAAAATAAATTACAAAAAGTTAAAGTAAACAATACATTCAACCATGAACAATTTGACACAGATTTACCATGGAGAAACCCCATTAGGAAAACTCTAGTAATGGAATGGCTTCAATTGCACTTTATTAACTCTTTTAAAATAAGAGAATTATATATCACAATCACTTTAATGAGTAGATAATAATGTTCATGAGACTTCAATTACTATAATGTTTTTTTCCTCTATATCAACTTGCAATCTTCATCTACAATAAGAATTTCCTATCAGACTCCATATTATCTTTATTCTTTAAGTTATGTCTTCCATTGTTGTCAATGTCTTGAAGAACTCATTCTAAACGTGATCCAAGCTTTATTAGGAACACTCCAATTTTGAATATATATATTCCTTCAATTTTGAACCGCCTTTTTATGTCTACCGATGGATAATTTACAATCTCATTTATGGACATTCAAATTCCCTCTGAGACTCTTTGGATTTTAATTGTTTTTCATGTTCCAATCGATTATTTGACCCATAACGATGGTAACCTATATCACCATCCAATCACATCATTTACACATGAGGAGTCATATCACTCAATCACACCCTTGAATAACATCATATGGAAGGAATGGTAGTCCATTGGTCAAATTGCATCATACATACTAAAGGAGATAAGTCTTTTCCACATGTAGAGTGAAGCCCATGGGCCTTCATCCATATAGTCTGACCTCATTTGCTTCAACATCTACAATCTCCTTTCATGCCATATGTTGTGACCTACCTTCATTTCCAATGGGTGTGATTTGTTCACGCCAACAAGTGAAAACTACTTCATGCCCAACGTTGTGGCTTGCCTACATTGTATTCCGTAATTTGCCTTCATTCATACTATTGTGGCCTAACCTTTTCTTCAATCATTGTGACCCAATATTAGACATGATCGGGTTGAATCTTGATCCATCGAACAATGGTCCTCTACCTACCTACCAAATTAACGATTAGAATCTGTGTGTTTAAAACTAATGAATCAACCTCATACCAATGATGGTATCAACATTCGATAAAATAATTATGATTGGTCTTCATTCCAAGTGTTTTGATCCACCTTCAATCCAAAGACTATGATTGGTCTTCATTCCAAGTGTTGTGAACTTCTCTTCATTTGATCTATGTGACAAATCCTCAAGTAAATGGGTGTGGTCTCCATATTTTTTATCAATGAGAATTCCCTATTGGAGGAAAAGGCAATCACTCCTTACCACACCAACAACTAGTATCTCCCAAAGAAATTGGGCCTTTTAAAATGAAGCACTAAATGCAACAAAGCACAAATTATAACCGCCAATTTCATTTTGTGCATGATCCTTTTCAAATGAAGTTCATAATTACAACTCGAATATCACAATCATAAAACTTACAATCATAAATCCAAGTATTCACACTCCACAATAACACATTACATATTGAAAATTTAAACCTTTTTAAAATTTGATTATCCAAAAAGACAAGGTTTGGGGATGTATCATGCACCAAAGTTTCATGGTTTCCATTAAGTGACTAGAGATATATGAGTTTTTTTCACTAAATCTTAGAGCTCAATATACAAGCTTGCCCCTTGCATCAAAGATTCTTCCCACAACTTATGTATTGTACCAACTCTAGCACTAAAGGATTTCAAATAAGTAAGAAAAGTGTGCTACAATCCAACAATATAACTCATCAATCAACCTTCACATCCCATC
>ML797258.1:0-27382 GCA_009831015.1 Picea engelmannii | reverse complement strand
ATCTCCTTTGCAAATCCTATAAAGGAACTTGGGATTACGTCTTATACATCTAGGCTTCTCAATCATATGAATGCCCCAACATGACTTGTAGTGGCTGGTGACATGCTCCCAACATGAATTTCAGAGGCTAGTAGCAAATCTCCAACATGACTTGCAAAGGTTGGTGATGAATGCCCAACATGACTAGGAGAGGTTGGTGATGAACCTTCAACATGACTAGCAGAGGTTGATGATGAATCCCCAACATGACTAGCATAGGTTGGTGATGTATGTGCAGTGTGACTAGCAGTGACTAGATTTGTGCCCCCAACATGACTTGCAATTGTTGGTTTCTGGTCTTCAACATGACTTGCAGAGGTTGGTGATATAATGTCAGTATGAATTGCAGTGATTGGACTGGTGGTGGTTAGTTGCGGCATTTGAGACCAAGGTTCCGGAAAAGACTGGTTTTGTGAAATTGTGGGCCAAGAAGGGTTCTGGTATACACCATGGCCATGTCCAACAAGATAGTATCCTTCTCCAAACTGATTCATACAGGGTTGTAAGGGCATCATTACCGAGGAAGTCACTTGTGAAGAGGAAGCGACATGACAAGGGTTACTCAGGTGAGGATATATGTTGCCCCTAGATGAAGGAACTTTGTGAAGTGGGTTGCCCATACTATAAAACTGACTCCCCTCAGATGAAACACCAGAGGACAGATGGAGGTCCGCCATGGGAAAAGCATTTGTAGGAACCAACATAACGAAAGAAGGATAGATGGATGTGATGTAATAAGTAGAATGATCGCCCATTTGAGCACTTGCTCCTAGAAAGTGAAGCTAGGATTGGATCTGTAGGAAGGAAGATTCCAACCTCCTACCGTAAGAGTTGGTTGAAGGATATGACTCCCACCAAACGAAAAGGGAGAATAAGGAGGCATCATGCCCCCAGACCCAAAACTAGGATTCACATAAGAAGACGATATAGAGGATGGCAAGTGTGAATACATGTCTGGCATACCATGAGGAAAATTATTAGAGGCCCAAGGTATTGGATGAGTATCATGATTCGACGTACCAATCGGAAATACAAAAGGATTCATCTCCATGGAATGAGAAAAGACCATGGGTTGGGTAGCACTAAATGAGGGAGTCAGAGGGGCTCTACTAAGCATAGCAATGAAAAGTCATGACATAATACAAAATCCTAAGTCCAACTATTAATCACATAGCACACCAAAATAAACAAAATGTCAATATGCACGCAAACAAGATATAGTGGTTTAAAGGGGCCTCCCTCACTAAAGTAGGTATGCCTCGCCCAAGAGGGGCTTGAGACTCCCTTTAAAATATCGGAGGTATCAGAATCAATTATAAGGGCCCTCATGGGCTTAACAACGTAGTCGGTCAGATTCCCCCGGAGAGGTAATCATCAATAAAGGTTATGTGTTGTCCGACCCTTATCTAACCGAAGGTACCTGCAAAATAACCCCTGCAAGTAACCTATGTGGCTACCTATGTCAAGCAACTAAGCCACCATGATATAACCAATGCGCATACGAAAAATCATATGTCAGGTCCACCGTATGAACAGGGTAACAAAGCCTGAAATATCGAAAGAACCACCTCTCACAGAGGTAAAAGTACTAGCAAGACCCCTATATATGAATAGTTCCCCAGAAATATCTCTGACGCTAAGAAGGTATTAGAGGGATATCTCCTAAACCAACTTCGCACAATCTTGTGCTTAACTCCGATGTGAGCGGAGCCTCCTGACGTCACCAATTATACAATGGATTTCATCACTCCCTTAGTCAGACACATACGTTGAGTTTAATAGCCTTGGAGAAGTTTACTCACAAAATCCTATTCCAAGGCTCTAAATCTTAATCTAGTTTGTGCACCCTAAAAAATAAAATCGTTTCTAATCAATTTTAAATTTATCAGCATTACTTTTAGTGGCTTTGTTTACTCAAAAGATGTGCTCGTGAAATTGATGATGTTATGACTCAACAAGTAAAAGAAATGAATATGAATATAATGCAAAGTCCTAAATTCAATTCTCAACAAATGACAAGCTTTTTCAAAATGCAATTTTCAATTCAACTCTACAATTTCGAACAAAATGCAATCATTCCATACATGTATCAAGATTAATAATAAGAACCCAAAAGATCATATGCCATAATGCAAAATGTATATTTTTGTATTTTCAATATATAAAGGAAATGAAAATGGACTGAACAACAATGTGATATATAAACCCTACTGTAAGCAAAAGAGACAAACCAAGCAGGATATCAAGAAGCAAACACTTAGCCCAAGATGCAAGAATAACCAATAAAAAATATGATGAGAAAGAAAAACTGCTCGAAAATTCAACCAAAGAAAGGTTTCCTATCACTATGCAGGCAATTAATAATCATGACAAAGATCCAAGAACACTCAACAACCATCAAAATTTATCTAGCAAACTTCAAACTCAACAATCAAGCAAATAAGGATAATGTACACGACTATTCAGGAGAAAGCCGCGTATATACACTCCCTACGGAAAGACAACTTGCGTATGTACGTGTCTGTCAAGGGAAAACCCGCGTATATGTATTGAAACACTGTCAGGTTAAGGATAAGGCCAAGAAACTCAGACTCAAAATCAAAATAGGTTGTCAAGCAATCAAACGACAAGAAACTCAAGATAATTGAGAGCAATCAAAGGAGAAAAACACTCCAAAACCCGAAAAGAAGATTCACTCCATAGTATGGTCGTCGATTATGTTACGAGGAAAATCACTCTATGGCATGGGGTAAACCACAACAGATGGAAATGACTGCAGAAATCAACTCTAATCTCAAGTATGCTATATAAACAAACATGCTAACAAGACAAGATAAAAATCCTACCTTGTCCAGACGTTTGCTAAATTCCATCGTTGAGCACTTGACCCAAAGCTATATACCCGCAACTTGTCCTCAACAACCAAGATACACAAGCATATGGTGATAATATATAAAGTTACCACATATAATAACATAATCCACCAATATTCATAACAAATATGCCCATGGAATAACAATTCAAATATTTGCGAGACATTAATTGGACGAGAAAATAATATTTCTATTAAAATGTAATCAACATAAGTATATGAATGACAAACTTCCGTGTCGGGACGTTCAGAACCGTGAAACTAAGTCCCTTCCAGCTGGGCCTCCACCACTTCAATCCTCCACCAAAGGCAAGCTCATATAAGAGAGACAATGAGGTTCTCCATCAAATAGGGAAGAGCTTGGGCGCTGAACAATGTGTTCAGACTTAAAATGAAAAATGGATGCAAACTCAATATGAAGTGAATAATTTCTCCAAAGTAACTTTGCTCTCAAAGTTGAATTCTTCTCCTCCTTCCACATCTTGGATATGGCCCATTTATAGCCTTCAAATAGAATTGAAGGGTCGAGTCAAAACGTTTCTAGTATATGGAAGGTCAAAGATCATGGATCTTGTGACGTGACATGGAAACCCAACACCATTTTTAATTTTGGGCACAAAACCCGATGTACGTGGGCTATAATGGTGCAACCTGCGTATACACATGTTGTATAGTTGTTAGGGCACACATATGTGGAAAAAAATATTTTTTAGCTATGAGAATTGCAAAAAATGAACTTCAAGTCTGCATAGGGAAATGCAAAAGACCTTCTAAGCAAGTTGCATGGGATGAGACAAATCTTACTATAATAAAATCTACATTAAAAGAAAACATATCAAGATATATATAAATATAAATCCACATTAAAAAAATCGTATCAATCAATATTAGTATTAATCAATTGAAAAAAAATTATTACTTAAAAAATTCTTTATAAAAAATTATATTCTACAAAACAAATTAATAAATAATATAAACTTAAAATTTTCATGCGACTAGGTTATCTTAAAATTTTCATGCTACAAGGTTATCTTAAACCATGCTATTGTCTGTTATTAATGAGTGGGTTTACATGTCAAGAAGGATATACTATAAGAAGGACATGATGCAAGTATAAAATTTACTCAAACTACATTCCTTGTCACATGAGAAGGAAATAACGCACGTGTTTTTATTAATGGGTGGGATAAAATAAAAGTATGAACTCAAACCACGATGCATGTTACTAATGGGTTGATTTACATGAGAAAGATAAATGTATAGTTATTAATGCAGATTTACACAAGAAGAAAACTATATGGGTATAAATGAGAAGGATTTATATGTTGTGTATATGGGTATAACGATGATTTACATGAGAAAGATAAATGTATGGTTATTAATGCAGATTTACATAAGAAGAAAACTATATGGGTATAAATGAGAAGGATATGTTGTGTATATGGGTATAATGATGATTTACATGAGAAAGATAAATGCATGGTTATTAATGCAGATTTACATAAGAAGAAAACTATATGGGTATAAATGAGAAGGATTTATATGTTGTGTATATGGGTATAAAGAAAAGGATTTATATGTTGTGTGTTATTATGAATGGTGTACATGATAATGTGAGCTTTAATAATGCATAGATTAATATTTGAATAATATAATTCAAGTGTATTAACTAAAAAGGAAGGATATAAAAAAGAAGGATATAATGTATATGGGTAGAACATGGATTTATATGATAAGATATGAATGGGAATAATTTAAAGGATTTAAATATTATCTATTATGAAAAGGATATGAATGGAAATAATTTAAAAGATTTACATATTATTTATTATTATGCATAGATTTATATGAGAATGTGGATATATATAAAAACGATATAATATTATATTTATTTAAAAAGTAGCATTTTATGTATATTGGTATAATTTGGAACATGGATATGTGTGTTGAATGTAATTATATTATTTTAAAGAAGGATTATACATGTGTTTTGTATTTTTATTTTTTTTTCAAAAAAAGATTTGCAAAAAACTTATCGAATATTTTTCCATGATTTATGGATGGTGAGTTGGGTAAATAGTAGCCCCAAGGAGCATGAGAGTTGAACCCGTGATCTCCCCAATTTCATGAGAGAGTATACATGTCTGGCATCAAGACCAATTGAGCATGATATAATGCAAGTATATTAAGTCAAAAATATGGATTTAACATATATTGGCATACTATGGATTTACATGAGAAGGATATTGTATGTGTGTAATGACAAGGATTTACATGTGTTATTATGCATGGAAATAATATTGTTATGTATATAAATACACCATAGAGATAATAAAATATAGTAGTAAACATTTATAAATAATTAATAACACACCTCTTCATAAAGAGGAAAATAGGTAGCTCGTAGACTATATTTATAATCGGGGCCCATTCATTGTAAATATCATTGATCATTCTTATTCATTTTATCAATCAAATATTTTATCTCATATATTGAGTAAATTATCGAACGTTTCGCTACATTGATATAAGAGCCTATGGTTTTGGCCCATGGTATTTCTTAAACCACTTTGTATTTTTTTTTACCCATCGTAAAAAAAAATCTTTTACTAACTCGGTAAAAAAAATTCACTGACTTGATAATTTTTTTTACTGACTCGGCCAAATTTTTATTTATTTATTCGGTAAAAAGAATACATTATATATAAAAAGTCATTTTTTTATATACCCTTTATAAAGTGAATTAAAAGTGGGTTCTACAGAGAAAAAGTCTAACCCTAACTCCAAGACGGTTAGCAATGACGAACTACACGCAGATGTTAGTCGATGTAGAGATGAAGTCAATACCATAAGACATCATCTTGGTAATGTTGRGAAGGGACATAAAGATTTAGRAGGACACAAAGAGTTAGTAGAAGAACAAAATTAAGAGATAAAATCGATAAATTAATAGAAAAGGAAGACAAAAGTAACAAGTTAATGGAGGAGTCCGAGAAACGATGGCAMACCCTATTACAAATAAGAAATGAAGACATGGATGAAACAATGAGGATGCTTAATAATCCAAAAGAACAAATTTACCRACTAACCGAAAGAGTAGATGCATTATTTGTAGAATCCTTAGCCTACTGAAGACCACCACAAAGTCCATAATCATAAAATACAAGTGATCGACWTCAAGAAGCACCATAAATAATTTTTTCAGGCACTATGCATAGCTCAAKATTTCAAGATAGAGATTATCAAAAATCTAAAAATGAATTACCGAAATATGACGGTAAGGACCCTATAGGAACCTTCATCCGGGTCAACAAAATGGAGGGTATCTTTGAATCGAATCCCTTGCTAGGTGAACGATAAAAAATAATGACAACCTCTAACAAATTGGAAGATGAAGACTTTGAATCTAATTGGGAAAATGAAGAGGAAGATGAAGTCTTTAAATCCAATTGGGAATATGAAGGAGAAGATGAAGATTTTGAATCCAATTGGGAATATTTAGAAGACGATAAAGACTCCAAATCTAATTGGGAATATGAAGAAGAAGATGAGGAAAATGGTGATTTCGAGGAGGAAACTGATGTGAACCAGGGTGGGTATGTAAATATGTTTTCTATGTTATCTGTAACCTCACCCACCAAATATAATGGTAGCACAATCTCATTGCATCTCAAAATTGCAAGGGACTATCTATGGAGAGGCACCCCATCTCTAGAAGTGAAATGGGAAATTTTGGAGATGAGGATGTGTAGTTCTGTGTATGGAGACTAGAGTCTTGATTAGGGTATATGGTGATAAAATCCCATATGAAATGGGCCAAAACACTAGCACATCACATACCTCTCATATTTCCTCCCACATCCCTAAACCTAGTAGAGAAACTTCATAACAAGGAGATCCATGGTCCAAAAAGATTGTTGAAATCTTTTTAACATGGTTATACTGTGGGGATGGCTATTGTTTCATCCAGACAAAAGATGAGCTCCTAGAAACAAAGGTTACTCTTGAGAGACTTATTTACAAGAAATTTGATAGAGAGATTCTCGGTTTTGGAGAAGATGGAGAGGGTGCTAAAATTTATGGGCAACAAAGGAAGTCATTAATTAAACTATGACCTCATCTTGGAAATCTTAGAAAATATATCTTAGAGTTGTTTGATAATGGAGAAGACCATCTTCTCGTGGATCGACGATTCAAGGTCAATCAAATGTATGTTCACGCTTTGGACAATTTTGATGCTGGGAAGTATGGATATGCATTCTTCGATACAAGCAAAATGGCTCACATACACATAGTGTTATGGATTGCCTTCATGTTTTCAACCAACACCATGTTTTTACTCAGGACATTACCATCACGTTCATCCTAGGTCCACAACATGAGTATGCATGATACCTTGGATATAAATAGATGCCTGAATCACCTAAAAACTTCTGCATAAGAGACCAAAGATTGAATAGTGTCTTCGCTGACAATTGGCATGAGTATGAGAATTCTAGAAAGAGTGTATCAACTCTCAACACGAGCATGTAGGCATTTGGGGGACAAGGTTTTCCATGAAGTAGAGTTGCATCACGAGTCATTTTTCAATCATTTGAAGCTTGTGGTTCTAGTATTTATTGTATTGGACTACACAATGCTACCAGATGATGAAAAAAACAATGATCCTGATGAATGGCTTGGAGGATCTTTTGAAAGTAATATCCTTGCTTTAAGGACAACACAATTTTGAAGAGGAAGGCAATGCTATGCATATAAAAATAAGATATGAATAATAAAATATAATAGTAAGCATTTATAATTAATTAATAAATAAATAAGTAAAAAGACACACCTCTTCATACAGAGGTAAAGAGGCATCCCATAGACTATATTTATAATCAGGGCCCATTCATTCTAGATATCATTGATCATTCTTATTCATTCTATCAATCAAATATTTTATCTCATATATTGAGTAAATTGCCGAACGTTTCCGCTACATATATAAAAGAAGTATATTAACTACAAAATAAGGTTTTAATGTATATTGACATTAAATACAAGGTTATGCATCGATTTACATGAAATATGAGAAGGATATGATTGAGGAGAAATTCCCTTCACTCCCACTCCTTTCTACCTTGAACTTTGTGTGATTAAAAGACATATATTCAATATAAAAGGATTGAGTCTTCCATCTTTAAGACATATGGGATAATTCATTCCATAGACACATGACAACTAATTAGTAAATTTTGATTCATGAGATATAGTTGACCATACATGATGTTCTTGCATATGAGCATTGTTCACTATACTTTTACAACATTGTGTATTCATGAGCATTGTTTTTTTCTTAATCAAGATAATATGTTATTTAATGAAACCAATTTTTTCTTCAACATATATGAAATTTTTGGATGATTATCATTATAGCTAATAAAAATAAAGAAACCTACTAAGTCTCATGAGTTGAGAGGTCAATTCATGCCCTTCAAAAGATAATTCTAGCAAAAAATTTCTTATTAGTTAGCTAGAAGGTTGCCAACAAGTCTAGATAAGGACCCTTCTTGAATGCCATATAAATCAACCATTTTAGAATCACCATATAATTGGTCATATGTGCCCTTTAGGGACAACCTACACTCATATAATATACAACTTAAGGGGAAACCTATACTCATTTAACTTGATATATAATATATCGAAGAGTGTGAGCCATGCTATGACTAAAAATACAATAAAAAATCTAGGAATAGGGGAAGGCATAAGACATAATTTAATGACTCAATATATAAGTATTGTAACATACCCAACCACCTAGGCTGGACCAAGTCACATAAAAATCTGTCTTATTACGACTATGATACCAAAATGTAATGTACCTATCTTCCAGCTAAGCGACATTACGAGGAAATACACATAAAAACAAAACTTTTTCTAACTAAGGTATTTCCTTTACTGTTAGCCGATTTCCTGTAGCTTACAACTACAAACTAGAACAATTTTAGCTATTGTCTATAACCATAAAACAAATGCATCTAAATCATGCTAATAAAAAACATGAAATACAACTAAAACGTTCATTAAAACAACATATAAGTCATTCTCATTAACGCAGAGTTCATGCAAAACAATAACACATGTAAATAACTCAGTACAAGATAAAATACTTATCTTTAAACAAGAATCATGTAACCAGTTGCTTGGGATGGACGTTCCACCCAACCATAGATTGATTGTTCCAAATATCAATAAGAATCACCCTCGAGTTGAGGCTAGTAATCCACAAAAGAGGTTGGTCTCTCATAGTCCACTCACAGCTTATAAATCTCACATCAGTTCCAAAGCTCCATCTTTCTCTTTTCCCCACAACCTGCACTACCCAAGAAATGTAACCCCTTCACTGCTCATAGTCCCTCAGGTTGTACCATTAATTTATCAACCCCCCTAGTGCATTTGGTTGTCTAGAAATCGCTAAATTGGGAACTCAAGGAACTCTTAGCTGCTTCATAATTTTTCATAACCCAACTGATATTCCCTACAATTATCCCGATTTTTCTACCATCTCTCTTCTCCCTGAGCTACCCAACCCAAGGAATGCACCATTCATTTATCAGGGATAGCCAAAGGGACATGCCATTGGTTTATCAAGGTTAACCCAAGGAATGTGCCATTATTTATCAAGGTCTCTCTAGCACAGGTCGCTAGGAATCTCTTAGATTGGAACTCAAGGGAACTTGTTGCTAGGAAAACTATCAACAAAACAACAACAATACTTGTTGTTACAATGCAACTCACTCAGGAGTTCACTCTTCAGGCATGACAACCTGACTCTTTAGTTTTCTAGCTCCAATTTTCTCCAGTTACGCTCCAAAGTGTGCCCTCCATGGCTACACCCATTCCAAGCTATCTTTCTTCCTCCCTTCCCTTGCACAAAATTCACTCACTAAAACTTGTTGTCCCCACCCATCTTAATTTCCTCTCTTATGGCTTGCCTTTCTTGAATCACAGTCTTCCCCAAGCTAATTGTACTCAACCCCCATGTGCCCAATAACTATGGGATGTGACCACTCACATCCACCCTCTTACATGCATTCAATGATTGGATTTGGGAACACTCAATTAGAAGGATGTGACCACTGACACCCACCCTCTTACATGTATTCAATGATTGGCTTTGGGAACACTCAATAAAAAATCAGAAGGTTCATATACAATTGGCAAGTTCAGGAAAATGGGTTTAATTGATATACATGGGTAATTCCCCCTTTGACCCCTCTCGGCCATTATCCTAGACACTTCCCTCTCTTGTGGACTAGTTCATCCCCATATATTGTCCACGTCCCATTTAGCAACTGACATCACATTTTTATTATTAAAACATTGAAATACAATTTGCATTTTATATCGCTTGGTCATAGCCACATATTATATCCACATACGCATTAATTAAACTGGGGACTATAATGGGGATGTTACACTATTACTGCCCATTCTTCTTCCCAAGAATCATTTGTTGTGGTTGTGTTTCCATCAAGAAGGACACCCTTTTTGTTATAGAGTTACCTCGGAAGGCCAACCATCGAGTGATTCTTTTCATCTTCTTATGATGAAACCTTGGATTTTAATCTTCAAAGATCACCGACTTCAAACTTTTCCAAAATTTCATTCTTACAAAGTTTGGAAAATAGTTATTTAAGATCAACCACCCATTTGAAAGGGAAACACAACATTGATATAATATGAGATATAAAATCAAATCTAAATGCTTAAATGACAAACTCCATACATTATATTATCAATTACAAAGTACATTTTATTATCAATTACAAAGAAGGTAAAACCTTATAAACCTTATAAACCCTAATATGCATGCCAATTAATAAAGACCAATTTCCAATATTCAAAGTGACATCCCCATGCACACTAATATGCATGCCAATTAATAAATTCCAATTTCCAATATTCAAAGTGACATCCCCATGCCATGCATTACCAAAATTCAATCACATATACCCCAACATTGACAAACTACAGAAGGAGTAATTCATGTACACTATAATATTGTCAGTTGAACAATGTATTCCACTAAACCAATTATCAAGCATATACCTATACATATACCAACAAGGTGAGTTGCAAAGCAACAAGCCCCTGCCTTTAAGTAAGTGGTATAATTGTTTTTAATAAAATGTGTTATTTTCGAAACTAAGGAAGAAAACCAATGAGATTCATGTTGTAACTCCTACACATATCAACCACTATCGAGCTAGTTGCCTTGAGCACCATGGTTTTATTTCTAATACTTTTAAACTCAAGCAAGAGATTCATATATCGCATTGTCCAGCTTCACCTTTTTTTTTTTTGGTATCGTTCATTTGTTTTACATGATTAAAAATACAGATTTGTTTTTTATGTGGTAGATAAAAATATGAAGAAGGAACTGGTCGTTGCCTATGCTTATCTTAGGGGCTTGCAACAACTACAAGGAGCGTTAGAATCTGGATAACACCTAGAAATTTTGAAATGATTGCGGCAACCAAGATGTTATAAAATCTATTTTTTCCCAGTTTTGTATGTTGTGTATTGTTATCCCCTACCCTAGGGATAACTAAGGAGATCACGTCTCGAGGCCAACAGGTCCTAGACACATAGTACCAAGAGGCAGACGACTTGAGCATGGCCCTGGAGGGCCCCTCTTTTCTTTAGTGCAGTCCATTTATCACCAACAACAATATCCATCCCATCAGCCTGATCCTGAAGTAGCGGATGTTCTCGCTCCATGAGGTAATGAGTCCAGGTATCATGGTATGTATCACTCTAATTTTTGAAGCACTTGAATATGTTGTATTGATTCCTTCTTCATTTCATGACGTTTGCTTGGAAATTATGCTCTTTTCCTCGTTCATACTCGGAGGGGTGACATGGTGCCCTAGTAAGTTGATTTCCCTTTAGGATGGGTTGCCACTAGGTGGATCTATGAAAAGTCATCATCTATCCCTCCATAGTTACCAATTTCCATCTTTATTCCTTCCATATCCTCTATCCTTGTTTAGGCATTGGGATTGGCAATGTTAGGAAGGGTTGTACCTTGCCTTGTGGGAAGAAGGGGCTAAAGGCCCAGAAGGTAAAAGTAGTTGGTTAGAGTTAAAAGCCAATGTTGAAACCTTTGAGATGCTTCACCTAGGGATTCCCGAGAAAGAAATGAAAAGTTTCTCAATAAGAAAAGGGAACCCATAAGATACATAAACACTCAAGGTACTAGTTGACGGATAAGAGGTCTCATCACGGGCCGACCTATTATGACCATGGGCATGTAGCGGTATGATACTACTACCTATCTAGTCACCAAACTGGAGTAGTGGATCTTGGTGGCATAGCCAAGAGAAAAGGGGTCTCATACGATCCAACCTTCTCATTTATGTGAAATGTTTGTGGATAGCACTGTCACCTTTGTTCATCAAGCAAGGACAATGGCCCTCAACTTTTCCCTTGAAGCACAAAAGAAAAAGATCAAAAGAGATAAAGCTAAGAATAAAAGGCAATGAATGGGCTAGGAAACAATCACATTTATGACAAGGTGCAACTCACCCTCTACAAAGGAACCCACAAGTAATACTTACATTTTCCCTATTATTACATGCACCCCATGCCCAAACACTTACCCCATGCCACCTCATACACTTACATGAGTTGGATTATCCCCCACCTGGGAAACACCCCAAACTTAAGGGAGATTAGCCCAATAGGACACTCTGAGCCCTTCTCCAAACCTAACTTGTCAAATTGCTTAACGTCTTTGAGCATTTGTCTGGGTTAAGGGGGGTTTGATGCACATGTTTCAGTAATTTAATTATTGGATGTGATTTACAAGCTATGATCCTTGTGACTTATGAACCCCTGGAGGGCATATTTATTGTTGTTGCAAGACCTTGCTCGGTGGACAGGTACAAGTGAGGGAATGATTAGCTTGGACCTTCATGAGGTATTAAATCCCATAGATGGATGCTGCAACCCCAGCCAGGGGTAAGAAGAAATTTAATATTTGCACCGGGAAAAAGAAGGACGTTGCCTTTGGAGGCACCTTGGCAGATCTAGACCGAGGGGGATCTTTCTCTTCCATATGGACGTTTTCCCTTGAGGGATCATGACCCTGTACGTCATCTAGAGCTAGGATTTTCATTTTGGAGGTAGTTATGAGCCTGGTGGCACATGTGGGCATCATCCAGGGCCTCTGGAGGCCAAGCGCCCTACATTTTAGGATCAATGTTCCACCTTAGGGCCTCAACGTCACCCTAGAAGGGCATAACGTCACCCTTGGAGATGTCTTTAGGTGCTAATTAATTTTAATTATGTCAAAATTAGATTTTATTGTAAATTGTCTAGGTCGGCCTTAATTTTGACCTTAAATTAATTAAGGGTCAAAGTTTTGTATAAATAAGCATAAAGTACATCCCCCGGGGGGCATCTCAATTGGCATGTGACGTGATATGAAGTGTTATGTTCAATGAGGTTCCGAGTTCAAATCCCCCCGACTTACCCGTGCCTACAGAAGGGGCATACGTATGGCACCTGGAGGTTATAGTGGTAGCGGTCGGAATCGACCTCGTGTCACGCAAGTACGAGACCGACCCAGTGGCTGATTCCGCCAGATAAAAAAAAAGTACATTCATTTTTAGATAACAACTCTCACTTGGAGAGAAGTGGACTGAAATTTGTGCCCTATTTAGGGTTTATTAGCTGTAATTGTGATGCACACCTCTCTTGGAGTCTTCTACTTGCAACTTGGATAATTTTTGGTAAAGTTATTTGGCAATCTAGGGTTTCATGGCTTGATTATTATTGGTGAAGTAAGTAAATCTTCCATTGTCATTTCATTTTAATGGTTATGGTATATTTTCTTATTCATGTTAAAGATTATGAAATTGCTTGCTTGACAAACCCTAGGAGTAAAGAACTTAAGATACTACACATTTGCTCTACATTTGTTAGACTTTGCTAAGGTAGCTAACTTTGACAAGCTTCTAAATCCCTAAAGTGCTATCACTTTAGAAACCTTGATCAATTGTTGTTGCATCTAAATATTTCTTTCAATAATCTAAGAATGAGGAAACCACTAGGGCCTAGAAGTGGCTACTCTCAAGTAGGTCACCTAAATATTGAATCCTAAGAAGACTTAAGGTACTACTCTTCTAATATTTATCCTTTACTTGGATAAACACAATCATTATGTTGCTTACTCCAAATGAATGTGGTTGAACTTTTGACTCCATAACCCCTCAAAGGAACTAGTCCTTACACTTCTTTTGTTGAAATATCAAACCAACACTCAAACCTTAACCTTTCTAGCTTTCACTAACTAAAACTAACACTAACCTATCCTAGACAACCAACTTACTTGTTGTTTTTATAAATCACTACTACAACCATCTTGATGCACCAATCTTTTTGCATAATCTACATTTAATGCTAGCTAAACACTTCTAAATTTGATTGTGACATTTGATTATCATTCTGCCCAGTAAATGCTATCTTTTCATTGTCCTCTCAAGCAATTTTAAGGCATATTTGTTGCAACTGTTATAAAATACTTATTGCTGTTGTAAACTTTCATTCTGTTGCAATTTTATATCAGCTAGTATACATTTCAATGGTTCATTGTCATTGTCTTATCGAAGCACTAATATCATTTTGTACTTGAAACTGCCATATTTTTTCTTGTTGTCTTGTTATGGGAAGGTACACTTCATCCATTACATTTGCTTCATCTCCTAAGACATAAAGACCTTTTGACTTGAGTGACCAGTGAGAGGGGGGTATCTTTTCATTCTTGCTTTAGTTTCATCAACCCTTTAGGTAACTAGGGACGACTCCCTTGGGATAGTCTTAACATACTCCTAAACAAAAAAGGGTTTCCCACTAAGGTGACAGTGATAGGTCACCCCCTTGTTACGCTAATCTTGTTTCACTTTCCTTGGGCTTTGGGAAAGGACAGATTGTGCGATAACATTTTTGGTGCCGTTGTCGGGGAACAACGAGTCAATCTTCCTCAAACGACACTTTTTCGGTAAGCCTTTACCCAAAGCCTTCATTTTACAAAGATTACCTAGCGACTCCACTTAGGGTGATTCCTTCGTTTCCTTTTGATAATCCCTAGAAGGATTATCTGGCGAATCCACTAATGATAAAGCCAACCATGGCTTCTCAATGGGACCTAGGTAATTAAAACCCTTGGATATGAGTAAAATTCCCAGTTTCCCTCAACAAATGCCTCTAAGGTATGAAAAATGTCTCCCAAGATTCACTAGTAGTGATGAGGAAAACGCTGAAGACCATATGAGTGACTTTTGGGCCTTCTTTCAACTCCACCCTATCAGTGATGTTGTTGAAGACCTAACAATGAAACTTTTCTATGCTACTCTTCATGATGATGCTAGAAGATGGTATGATGGCCTCCCTAATGATAATACTACATCTATGGATCGATTAGAGGAAGTTTTCCTCAAAACATGGAATGTCAAAGAGGATCTAGACATGTTACTACAGAGACTTATGCACATAATCAAGGCTGAGAACAAGGTCGTTAAGGAATTCCATGCCAAGTTTAAGAGGATGTCACAACAACTCCCTAGAAGCCATCGTCTTATTTTTGAGTTCCTCCTTGTCATATATATAAGGGCGTTCTTAGGACAATCATATTTTTTTCTCGATCAAAGGAGCCCAAGGACAATCCAATAAGCTTATGACACGGCCACAAAAGTCAAAGCCAATATCTCGTCATCTAAGGTAGAACATTTATTTCTCCACAAGTCAAGATTGATGACCCCAAAGATACCCCATAAACTCTTAGTCTGGAAATAATAACATCCCTTGAGATCTACGAAAGGTGGGAACAAGACATTGACCCGCAAGAGGTTGAGGAGAGGGATCCCGATGAAGGTTACCAATCCCATGATGAAGATAAATAATTTACTCATGATTCTGTCAAAGAATACATGGTTCTGGTTGAAGGACAAGAACTTGAAGAGCATGAGATATTGATGTGTGCCTCTCCCTTTAATGAAGCCATCCAAGGTCCTATTCCTCCTGCATAGAACGAAGAGAACGAGGTTAATAATTTTCCTTTTTTTCGTTGATGCCTTATTTTATGATTTGGTGGGTGAAGAAGTGTTGGAGGATCCCTTGGATGTATTAAATCCTTCATGTTATGATAAAATTAATGAGACAATTGATAATACTGATGAGTTCATACATATTGGAAGACGTAAATGGGATGTGATTGGTTTTGATGAGGATCCCATTTATGATATGGAGGGTCATTTCCATTTGTTGCCTTTACAACAATAATATGATGTTCCTAATAATTTTGAGGTTTGAAAACAAGATGATGATATAATTACAAATTTTTTCCAAGCACCCAAGGGTGACCTGATTCTATGTTCTCCTGATAATTTTCGGTCATACCTTGAGGATTTTGATGAGTATTCCTTTGATCACTTGGATTTATTTTATGAAGAATATTATCAACCACCATTGTGCTTAGATCTTGATAAAAGTGAGGACATTTCTTGCCTAAAGTAGGTTACTTGTGACAAGGTTTTCCAGCGCCCTTTGACTACTTTACCTCGCTATGTCACTAAGGGTGTAGTTGGAAAACATGTCCCTTGTCTTGATTTTTTTTCGGGACAAAGCTTTCTTTTAGAATTCAAGGGTAGGTTGAATACCTTAAGAAGAAGTTTATTATCTCAGTCTTTCAACTTTCCTTTAAACAATTTCCAATCATCCTCTAGGTTCTTGCTAGTCCCTTCCCAGACCTCGGGATGCGATGACATCCAAGGTAAGCAACCTTCAAAATCTTTATGTCAGTCTTTTGAGCCTTTGATTTTTCACGATCTCTTTCTAAGATGGATTGAGAACTTTCCTAGAAGTGTAACTTGGCATAATTTTGTCCCTCCCTCCTGCCTCCATGAGCTAGACTTTATGATTTCCTATGATATGATGCATGCTCTAACTCATGTTATTTTTGTGCTTGAATTGTCATTGTTTTGGTTTATGATGAAACACATAGGCATGTGTTGTGAGGTATTGCTAGGATGGTTTCACTGGTTATTTGACTACACTTAGCATTCAACCAACATGTAAGTAAAGGTAGGTAGGAATTTGTATCCATTGTACATACCATTGCATTTCATATTAGTATAGTTGTAGTTTCATTTTCATATTGTCTTGTTTCATTATGTATATATGTATGCTCATGATCATATGATAGATTAGAGATTCTCTTTATTTTATTATATCATATATGAACAAGGGGTGATATCACCACCCTAAGGATTACTAATATCCTTTGTTGAGATTTAGCAGGCATAGGCCATACCAGAGATGCTGAGGTTCTCATATGCTCTACGGTGAGCACATGTCCCCGAGTTGGAGCCAAATGTTAACCCATACCCTAGGGATAACTAAGGAGATCATGTCTCGAGGACCACAGGTCCTAGACATGGAGTACCGAGAGGAAAACAACTTGAGCATGGCCCTTGAGGGCCCCTAGTTTCTTCAATGCAGTCCATTTATCACCACCAACAGTATCCATCCCACCAACCTAGTCCTGAAGTAGCGGTTGGTATTGCTCCATGAGGTAATGAGTACAGGTATCATGATATGTATCACTCTGATTTTTGAAGCATTTGAATATTTTGTATTGAATCCTTCTTCATTTCATGAAGTTTGCTTGGAAATTATGCTCTTTGCCTCATTCATACCTAGAGGGGTGACATGGTGCCATAGTAAGATGATTTCCCTTTAGGATGGGTTGCCACTAGGTGGATCTATGAAAATTCATTACCCGTCCCTCCATACTTACCACTTTCCATCTTTATTCCTTCCATATTCCCTATCCTTGTTTGAGCATTGGGATTGGATACACTAGGAAGGGTTGTACCTTACCTTGTGGGAAGAAGGGGCTAAAGGCCCAGAGGGTAAAAGTAGACGGTAAGAGTTAAAACCTAATGTTGAAACCTTTGAGATGCTTTTCCCAAGGATTCCCGAGAAAGTAGTGAAAATATTCTCAGTAAGAAAAGGGAACCCATAAGATACATAAACACTCAAGGTACTAGTTTATGGATATGAGGTCTCATCATGAGCCAACCTATTATTACCATGGGCATGTAGCGGTATGACACTACCACCTATCTGGTCACCAAACAAGGGTAGTGGCTCTTGGTGGCATAGCCAAGAGAAAGGGGGTTGTTGAGGAAAAGATATGAAATGATCTCACTCAAGCATTTTCAGATTCTGTTTGGCTAAAGAAAAATAGACGAGAATGTCACCCTATGTTTATAGGCATCAAAAATAATATCCTAACTCACAAGTATTGATTACGAGTGCTTAGGTTAGTCTTATATAAATAAAATCTTGCTGGAAAATAATTATTTATATGATTTTATGAATACAAGAATTGCTGAAATAAATGTAGAGACAGAAGTAAAGACACCAAGATGATAATCAACACAGATGAGACATAAAGCAATCCTTTATTTAATTCCAATTCATCAAAGAGTCATTCTCTTTACAAAATTTCGTGAAGAAGTTTTGGACCAAAGTCAAACTTAGACGTCCCCGATGAAACATACAAAAGGACTTCTAATAGAAAATAAAAAACTAAACTCTAAAAGTTGGATCAACTTGCCACATATTGTTGCCCACTTGACTCTGCACAATAACCTTCGTCAATCATAAAAACTAATTCGCAAACAGACAAGTACATAGACTATCAAAGATAGATCAACACCTCTGAAAAACAAGTGTCTGAAAGATGTAATTCAACCTTGAATATTGTTGCCTACAATAAGACCTTTCTATCACAAAAAATAATTAATCTTATGATCAATTAAGGAATGAATGAAAACTGAACTATCTCAACACAAACTCAAAGAGAAAACCTTAGTATGCTTCTCCTTCTATGCTCCTTTTGTTCCCCCCTTTCCTTTTTCCTTTAAGAAAATTAGAATTGGTTGAAGTAGTTGAACTACTTCATTAGTTAAGTTAACTAAAAACTCAACCAACTTTTTAGTTAGGGGGAAAAGTAATAATATTATAATAAGGGTTTTAAATAAATAATAACTAGTAGGTGGGACCCCTTGTGACTCCCTTTAGCTTTTAACAATCATAACACAACTAGTTAATTTAGCAAACATGTCTCCTTTTGACTCCCATCATCACATTCACGTTTGATAATTTATCCCAATGTTATTTGCAATTGTTTCCAAAATATATTACCAATATATCCAAAAAACATGTTGTCCAAAAAAAACAACTGAAGTCAAGTGTCCTCAATAATTAGTAAATAAAAACAACTTAAAATCCATATTTTCCAGTTTGTGAGACAATCTTTCCTCTGTTGCCATTATCACCTTTTAATCTCTCTAAATTTGCCTTAGGCTGTGTGGATCCATTTGGCCTAATCTTGCTGATCACATGAGAGAAATTGTCCCTCAAATGCATGTGGGAGGACACAGATTCATTATAATCATTTGAAGGTGAGGAAGGGGTAGTAGTGGCTTTCCCTTTTTTAGGGGCCTGGTGGGCCTCATTTTTCAACCTTTTGCTTGAACAACTCATTCCTCTATGCATAATTGATTAGCAAATAGTTTCTTTATCAACTATACATGACAACTCTTTTAAAAAATATGAAATAAATTTTGGCTCAACAACATACCATACTCATGCAATCCAATCCATACAAATTGTTTACCCATTGTCAATGAGCAGGGGATGATCAAAGGTTCTGAGATATACAAGGGGTTTGTATTGAGTGAAAAATGTTAAAATGAGGGGGAAAACAATCATGGTTACTGCTCACAGGCAACAAACAATCAACTGTAACGTAAAATAAAGAACATGTCACTGTAATCCATCCAAGAAACTATGATTTCAAACTCTTACCATACCAAATTCCTCTTAATTGTAATTAAATTTTAGGAAAAGGGAGTGAAAAATGAATATGGGAAGGCGAGGGGATTGTAATTAGCGAAAAATGAAATAATGGTAGGGAGGAGAGCAAATATTTTTCATAAAATATATTAAGTAATCCATAAAACCATTCTACATCAACACAAAAGATCCAACATTAACCAAATAGTCATTGTAATCAATTTAAACAATTACAGTGCATAACTTAATCGTTCTTATGTATTAACTTGCTCATTGTTCACAATTAAATCATTAACACAGTGACATCAAAACAAGACAACATGCCTTCACAACCAACGTGTAGAAGAGTTATGTTTCTTCTCATTTGTCCCATTTAATATTTAAAGCAATTTCCAAATGAACACACAATCACTTATTTCCACTCTATTCAACATCATGTTTATGAATTATTTCTTCAATCAAACACAAACACAAAACATGCTAGATTTCATCCCTCAAATGCATTTAACATTTACATTGTAGTGAGACCACACTGTCACAGAATCCGTGCCCACCTCTGATATAATGCATGAAATCCATCAACCATACCAGTAGACCATCAAAACACAATCACCAATATATCAAATTGTAATAACCTTGACTTGCCATTTAAACACACATAAATCACTACTTCAATTTATATGATGTTGTAGGATACACAATCCATTCAACAAAACACAAGAGAATTACTGCGACTGTACATGTCTATTTACTCCAGATCTAAACATCAAACGACGTTGAGCTATAAATCCAATACAAGGAAACAACGACAGTATGCCTAAATCAATTTCTCAAATTAACTAATTAACCATGTCGAGCTATCGATTTGACTGTATAATAGCCAATGCAGTGACCCAATACCAATAACCAAAACCACTGTCAACATAATCAACAGAGACGAGCCAACAATCGAACACTGTCGACGATACACCACCAACTCATAACAATCAACAATATACACGACATGATATAACGGGCTCCATTTATCAAAAGATGGGCTTTGAGTAATCAAGGGTTCGCTCTGTGGACCAACACAGGGGAACTGGAGTCGACCCCCAACAACAGGTAAGAACCTCTGAGACCATACAGTGAACACAAAGGGTATACCACCAATAACTTTGTAGACAGGGTGATAGTTCACGAGATAAGAGATACCTTGAACAGAGAAGCAAAGGCTTCATTTTGGTCTGTAATAACACCGAGAACATGCAGGGTATAACCCTCGTGGTTTTCCCAATCAACCCAAAGAATGCTGAGATAAAACAGAGCCAAGAAATAACAATCAATCTTAAGCAATCCCCTTGGCATAATAGCCATCATAACCCACAACGCAACATCAGTAGCGTGAACGAACCCATACCCAGATGAAACGATACGCAGTGACACAAGGTGGTTCAAACCCAACAACCCCATAATCAACAAAATGACTGGGTATGGTGACAAGAAAAGTATGGAGACAACCAACCAATATGGACTGAATGAAACCCTCCAACTAAAACCACTAAGGATGACAAAGAGCCTTCATGGCTTCTAGTACTCAGAATAATCAATAAAAATTGTGACTTCAACCATCACTTCCATTTATCGTGAAACCACACAAACAACCTATTCTAGGGAAATATCACAAATTTACACAATTGCAGCCTTAAGAAAAGCACAGACCCATACATCACTGAGCCAATATCCATTTCATAACCAGAGCGGGTTCATGGATGGAGAAAAAGACATACCTATAACCAAAAGCCTTAAAATGTGAGCTTGGTCGAGCAATTATTCCCTTGCTTGCAAATTAGAGCTTAACCACAATGAAACACCATTGAACAATAGCCAAGTTAGGGTGACAACAAGTGGGAGAGCTATGGAGGGATGTGCAGTAAATGCAAGTCACTTCCATCATTTACTCCTTCAATCACTTAGTACGTGTTAGCCATCATTCCATTAATTCATTTAATTAAACCATGCATCGAGACCAACATCCGAAATGCGCCACCCTATGTTACATTATCCATTGCCAACCACCCATAACGCACATCACATGTTTTTCCATATAAGCCAATAAGTATTATAGTCACTAACCCTGTTAGCTAGGGCTAGCAACAATCCATTTCAACTTCAAATGCATAGTGCAACATCGTATAGTATAGTAGCATATTTCTTTTCTTTTGGATTTAATTCATATTGCTTCATTTCTTTTCAATTGCTCTTTTGTTGTTACTAACATGTATCTTTTGCAGGTGTCACGAGTAATAAGCCAAGGAGTAAATAGCAAGGGTAACAATGGATATCATAAGCCATTATGACATGACATTCAAGCCTAGAGCAAGAGAACAAACATGCATTATCCTTCGTCCATTTGTCGTGAATAGAACCAACATTGATCACCAATCATGCTCAAACCTGTAAGCAGTGTCGAATAGCAGTAAAAACATCAAATAAGAACCAAATCTGATCCTCCAATATCCAAGGTCCCAGCTACTAGTATCATATATATCATTTAGCTTAAAATTAATAGGATTTAGCAATACTTTGCAGGCAAAATCCTTGTTGTGATTTTAATCGTCAACAAGGGTCTTATCATGAGCCAACCTTCTCATTTCCATGAAATGTTTGTGGATAACACTGTCATCTCTAGTCATCAAGCCAAGACAATGGCCCTCAAATTTTCCTTTGAAGCACAAAAGCAGAAGATCAAAACAACTAAAGCTAAGAATAAAAGGTAATGAATGGGCTAGGAAACAATCACATTTATGACAAGGTGCATCTCTTCCTCTACAAACACACCCACGGGTAATACTTACATTTCCCTATTATTACATGCACCCCATGCCACCTTATACACTTACATGAATTGGATTAGCCCCCACCTAGGAAACACCCCAAACTTAAGGGAGGTTGGCCCAATAGGACACTATGAGACCTTCTCCAAACCTAACTTGTCAAATTGCATAATGTCTTTGATAATTTGTCTGGGTTAAGGGGGGTTTGATGCACATGTTTGGGTAATTTAATTATTGGATGTGATTTACATGCTATGATCCTTGTGACTTATGAACCCTTGGAGCGTGTACTTGTTGTTGTTGTAGGACCTTTCTCGGTGGACAGGTACATGTGAGGGAATGATTAGCTCAAACCTTCATGAGGGATTAAAGCCCACAAATGGGTGCTGCAACCCCAACGAGGGGTAAGAAGAAAATGAAGATTTGCACCGGGAAAAAGAAGAACATTGCCTTTCGAGGCACCCTGGCAGACCTAGACCCAGAGGCATCTTTCTCTTCCATATGGAAGTTGGCCCTTGAGGGCCCTGGCCATCATCCAAAGCTAGGTATTTCATTTTGGAGGCAGTTATGAGCCTGGTGGCACGTGTGGGCATCATCTAGGGCCTCTAGAGGCCAAGCGCCCTACATTTTAGGTTCAACATTCTACCTTAGGGCCTCAACGTAACCTTAGAAGGGCATGGCATCACCCTTGGAGATGTCTTTAGGTGCTAATTAATTTTTATTATGTCAAAATTGGATTTTATTGTAAATTGGCCAGTTCGGCCTTAATTTTGACCTAAAATTATTAAGGGTCAAAGTTTTGCATAAATAACCATAAAGTACATTAATTTTTAGATAAAAAATCTCACTTGGAGATAAGTGGACTGAAATTTGCGCCCTATTTAGAGTTTTATTGGCTGAAATTGTGATGCAAACCTCTCTTGGAGTGTTCTACTTGCAACTTGGATAATTTTTGGTAAAGTTATTTGGAAATCTAGGGTTTCATGGCTTGGTTATTCTTGGTGAAGTAAGTAAATCTGCAATTGTCATTTCATTTTAATGGTTATAGTATATTTGCTTATTCATGTTAAAGATTATGAAATTTCTTTCTTTGTAAACCCTAGGAGTAAAGAACTTAAGATACTACTTCTTTGCTCTACATTTGTTAGACTTTGCTAAGGTGGCTAACTTTGACAAGATTATAAATCCCTAAAGTGCTAGCACTTTAGAATCCTTTATCATTTGTTGTTGCATCTAAATATTTCTTTCAATAATCTAAGAATGAGGAAACCACTAGGGCCTAGAAGTGCCTACTCTCTAGTAGCTGACCTCCCTAAAGATTGAATCTTAAGAAGACTTAAGGTACTACTCTTCTAAGATTCATCCTTTACTTGGATAAACACGATCATTATGTTGCTTGCTCCAAATGAATTATGTTGAACTTTTGACTCCATAACCCCTCAAAGGCACTAGTCCTTACACTTCTTTTGTTGAAATATCAAACCAACAATCAAACCTTAACCTTTCTAGCTTTCACTAACTAAAACTAACACTAACCTAGCCTAGACAACTAATTTACTTGCTGCTATTATAAATCACTGCTACAACCATCTTGATGCAACAAATTTTCTGCATAATCTACATTTAATGCTAGCTAAACACTTCTAAATTTGCTTGTGACATTTGATTATCATTCTGCCTAGTAAATGTTATCTTTTCATTGTTCTTTCAAGCAATTTTAAGGCATATTTCTTGCAACTATTATAAAATACTTATTTTTTTTGTAAACTTTTGTTTTTGCTACAATTTTATATCATCTAGTATACATTTCAATGGTTGATTGTCTTATCGAAGCACTAATATAATTTTGCACTTGAAACTGCCATATTTTTGCTTGTTGTCTTGTTCTGGGAAGGTACAATTCATCCATTACATTTGCTTCATCTCTTAAGACATAAATACCTTTTGACTTGGTGACCAGTGAGAGCGGGTTATCTTTGCATTTTTGTTTTAGTTTCATCATCCCTTTAGGTCACTAAGGACGTCTCCCTTGGGGTAGTCTTAACATAATCCTAAACATAAAGGGGTTTCCTATTAAGGTGACAGTGATACGTCATCCCCTTGTTACACCAATATTGTTTCACTTGCCTTGGGATTTTTCCAATCGTGAAGTATTTTCCCTTTGCAACATTTGATTTTTAACTTTCAGTCCATTCACCACAAATTTGTCTTGAATCCAATAATTAGTATCCAATTTTTTTTTAACATATGATGGTAAACTCAAACTTAAGACAGATTTGTGATAAAGGTAAATAATTTTTTTTTTTTTTAAATAAACAAGATGAGAATCCTTCTATTCAATCCAGGAAACGTACAAAGTGATACATTGACTTGCTGATTGCAAAAGACCCCCAGAAACAGAACATGAGAGAACTACAGACTAGCCTATGCTAAAAGAGAGCCACAAGGAATGTGTGGGCATAGCAAGATGAAACATACAAGATAAGGAGAAAGGGTCGGATCATTATGTTGGCCAGAGAAGATCCTTTCTGCCTTTTTTCTTACGAACATCAATCCAACTAGAGGAACTGATAGGCTCAACAACCTTCGCCACCAAAGCTAGGTGGTATGAGGAAATGCCAGAATCTTGAGCTACTGAAGCTAAGGGTGCTTCTTTGTCACTGTTTGAATTATCCAATTCATGAGGCCGTTTCTGAGTCACAGAGAGCGGGGTTGTGGCCATGATTATGTCATTTGATTCATCCTTTTCTAGAGGGGGGTGCAAAGGATGAATTGTGAGAATAGGAATCAAGATTTATGAAGCTTCAGGATTTTGTGTTGGCGCCGAAGGTTGGTGTTTTGGATCTACAATTGGCTGTTATGAAATTGTTGGAGACTATGTTGGTGTTGTAGAAGGCAGAGGATTTGGGGCATCTTTGTGATGCTATGTGTTTTCGGATGAAGAGGTCGAGCGACTTTTGTGACTTTTAGTGTCTTTCCAGCCATTAGCCCTTTTTTGCGCTCCAGGGGATGAGGCTGGGGTTGGAGATAAAGGACAAGTTGACTGAAGGTGCCATGTTTGCTGACATGAGCGACAAATGAAGGTGATGTTCTCATAATCAAACATCTGTGTGTAAGGATCATTCTCATCCCAGTCTATAAGTATCCTATCTAGAAGCCCTTGACTGAGGTCGATTTCAACGCATATGCAGGTGAAAGTGACGAAGCCTTTCGTTATTCGATATGTGTAAATCTTGATGAACTTACCCAACACATTGCCCAGGGTAAGTAAAAAATCTGGAGTATAACAATGCAGAGGTAGATTGGGGAGTCTTACCCAGACCGATGTAGTCATGGCAGTCATAGTCAACGGGTTGAAGTCAGGGAACCATCTCTGCATGGAAAGACCAGATCTGCCCCAGAACCAAGGACCTTGCTCTAGCACATGTTGTCAGTCTTCTTTTGTGGAAAAGTTGAGAATGAAGAACCCTTTGGAGCAAAAGAACAACTCATGACCTAACAACCGGGTCTTGTTTACCCATTCTCTTAGCGCAAAGTCCGTGGGCCATAGTATGTTGAAGCAATAGATGAGGGATTTTTCCTGGTAGATAAAAGTAGAGCTATAGACATGGGGATCTTCAACATCTACTGTTGGAGGTTCTATAGACTGCTATGTTCGACAACACAGGTATTCCAACAGAGGATGAACACCTTCAGTAACCACTCACATAACCAGATCAAAAATCAACACACCGATGTTTTCACGTGGTAAAACCCCTACGGGGAAACATCCACGGACCCAACCAACGCGGCCACTTGGAGCAGTTTATTAATGCAAAGAAAAAGATTACAGAGAGATTTTACAAGAGAGTTTCTCACAAGCGATCATCGACAAATGACCCTCCATGCTCTTTAAATAGAGATCATGGACCAATCGGGTGTTAAGCCACGGATCAATGGCCGTTAAGATCGAGGAGAGTATGAATCGTCAGATCACTCTATGTTGGGAACATATCGTGACCGTCGTATTTCCTAACTACAAATGCATACTAATGCATACTAAAGAAACACACTTTTACCTAAGGACATATTAGACCAAGTAGATCTTAACTAACTCCTAAGTGTCTAAATATCCTAACATCCCCCCTTAAGAACAACTTGGGATAGGATTGAAGGATTTACAATAATGACACAATAGGAGAAGGAAGGAAGCATTAGAGTCTATCCCCCCTTAATGACAACTTCCTGAACTCCTAACATAGATCGAAGTTTGGAAAACTTCACTTCTGTAAGAGACTTTGTGAAAATGTCTGCAACTTGATCTCCTGTAGGGCAAAAGATCACTTCAATAACTTGATCATGAATGAGATTTCTGATGAAGTGCATGTGTAGCTCGATGTGTTTGCTACGTTGATGTTGAACTGGGTCTTTGGTGAGCTTGATGGCACTTTGATTGTCACACCAAAGTCTGGTCGGATGTTGGTGCTGGAATCCAAACTCTGAAAGGATCTATCGAAGCCACAGGGCTTCCTGACTTGCATTTACCGCTGCTCGGTACTCTGCTTCGGCTGAAAAAAGTGAAATAGCCTGTTGTTTCTTACAGGCCCAAGTGACAAGTCCTGAACCAAGGCTGAAAACATAACCTGCAGTAGACTTCTGATCATCGGGGTCGCTAGCCCAATCTGAATCAGTGAAACCAACCAATAAGGGAGTCCCCCCTGAACTGTAATGTATCCCAAACTGAACAGTACCACGAACA
>ML797257.1:353304-386746 GCA_009831015.1 Picea engelmannii | reverse complement strand
GTGAGTTAATTCTTCCATTGTTTGCTCGAAAAGGGGTTGAGATTTTGGGTAGAAGGTTAAAAGTTACATCTTAAGGGTCATTTTCTGCGTATAAGTTTAGAGCCCTAGCTTATTAGTCCGTAGGGTAGAATACCCAACAACAGGGACATAAACAGGGAAATGGCATTCTGGAAGAAAAATTAAAAAGGAACCATGCAAAAGGAAATGGTTCTATGTTGGTAAAGAATCCAAAAGATATGGTACATGAAAACAATCCATATCAAGTGGAAAAGAGACAAGGATGACATTTCAAGATGTTGGAAGTATCACTGGAATCTATTATAGAAATTAAAAGCAATGTCAACTACTTTTAGTTAATCCCTATGATGCTGGAAAATAAGACATTGTGTAGCATTGCAATATGATAAAAATTTACCAAGCAAGTCAAGTTGAAACCAAATGGGTCAGGAAAGGATAAAATCATGGTTCAACCAACTACTAGTATTGATGTGTTCAGTCAAGGAAAGGTTGAATAAGTTTTTTCCAAAAAAGTAAATGGAGTTTGAAGATCTAAATTCAATAAAAGAGCATATATGGAAACATAATTTGGTCATATATGTGTTTGGTCAGATGGATCTAGGAAATAGATTAAGGTTGAAGTTTAATATCAACATAATATATGGCTGGAAATGTAGAAAGTGGAAAAGAGTGGTTTGGATGAAAAATTGTTTGGTAAGAGAACAAAAGGATACAAGAATCCATGGAGAATTAAGGACAACTAGGACACAATGAAGAAAGCGAAACATGAAGAAAAAGGTTGTTGAAATTGTTGTAGCAACAATTATACTATGGTTGTTGGACAAACTTACATATCACGTGAAATTGGAATGAAAATGCCTTTATGGGCATGCTAATATGCATTCTTAGTGCATATAAATGCATTTATGGGCATGCTAAGATGCATTCTTAGTGCATATAAATGTGTATTAATGAATGCAATTTTTTCAATATATGTATCACATGTTAAGATTAAGAGTAGTCTATTGTTATATATATGGATATGAAAGTTTCCAATGATGGTTTTTGTGCTATGAAAGAGGGAGTTATCACATGGATGCAAGTGTTGTCGATGATGTTGTTGAATATGGAAGACATATATATGAAGAAAGTTTCTACTGATACCGGCTTTTCAATTAGCATCAAATTCATTTAATCAAAGATATGAATGCATGAATTTTATGTCTTTATGTTGCATAATTGTTGAAGGAAATTAGGTAAAAAATCCCCCAACCAGAGTTATTTTATAAAATTACATTAATGTATAATTTTAATGCATTAATGGAAATGATACACCACTCGGTGTGGTAAAGGATGAAGGCCCGTGATAATTATAAATGTTGTTTAGCTTTTGAATGCATACAAATGACATACACTCATGTCATTTTATATTCGTTATGAGCTAATAATCAAATCAATAAAAGGGTATGACCCTGTTATAGGAATGAATTATAGTAAATCTAGTCATGTATGAAGCCATGCTATGGATAGATATGAAAAGGATTTAGTGCCACACAAGTGTCCAAGGAAACTTCCTACTTATAACTAAGGTTTGGACTGCAACCTTTTTTCTAACACTAAAGATAACCATATAATTATATTCTTGGTATAGTGTTTGGGTCGAAAAGGAAGGCACCCAAATGATTGAGAAAACAAAGGGAAGTGTATGGATGATGTGTCGAGGCATTGGCAAAACCTTCCAATTTACCATGGTGGGATACATGACCTAGATAAATGGAATTATGAAATCAATGCAAGGGTGCATTAAATAGATATGCATGGAGAGCTTCACTCATGCATAGTGTATAAGTGGTAGAGTTGCATTCATACCTGATAGAGTGGTTTATGATTGAATGCAATTATTGAATGCATTTTTCTGAATGCATGTATATATGATATTTAATGGAAATGATTATTGTAGAAGCTTAAATGCTACAATTATTACTAACTCATGGATTTGAGAACACTTCAAGAGCTGTTAGACATTGCAACATGAAAGTTGCAAGCTAAGTAGTCACATGAGCATCAACTCCGAGAAATTTATGTTTAGAAAATAGAATAATTAAAATAATAATGTTGAAAGAATAAAAATCCTAATGGCTGGCAATTCATATGAAGATAATGATAATTTCATTCTATTTAATAAACAGTTTGATATCTATGATTGAACTGTTAAGTGTAAAAAAATTTGAAATCACTTTGTGAGCCTTTGTAAATATTACAATAGAATTATATGGTACATGAAATACTAATAATCTGTTTGGATTAATACAAGATGAAAATATTGCAGGAAAAGTGGTCTCAAGTAGGATATTTACACAAGCCATAAGAAATATTAATGCTTGTTGTTACAATAGTTAAGAAAATATGAGATGGAATTTCCTATTTTGGAAAAAAATGTGAATTTTCTTATGAAAAACAATTTGAATTTCTAAATGAAATTGCTATGATATTATCTCATGTTAATTGTATGTGTGTGATACATATGAGATGATGGTATTGAATATGGAATTCTTGGGAAGAATGGATATTGTTGGGACATTGGAGCCTTAAAATTATAGATCCATAGTGGGGGTCTAGTAATGAGTTGGTGCTCTCCTTGTGTGTGAAAGACTTGGAAACATAGATCGTTGAAGGACTGTGTCGCAGTGAAAGGATGTCTGAGCCCGGAAGGGTGAGTGCAACAAGAAAGAGGTAGCTCAAGAATTCCATAGTGAGTTGAATTCTTTCCTAGAGAATATCTATGTAATAGAGAAGATTACTTCTAGATGAAGTAAGAAGACATGAATCGTTTCCTTGGAAAAAGAGCACCAAAAAGGAAACAAGATTCAATTCACAAAGACATGGATATTTTTGAAGAATTTTGAATGTACATTGTATATAATGAATTGATGAAAGTGCATAAAAAATGGGGACTAGAATGTAATACACCCAGGTTGATCCCCAATTATAATTTTACATATTCTTTTATAGGATGGTGAGCCAGGATGCTATAGGCCAACTTCCTATGTGATTATTGGGATGCATAGCCTAGATGTTAAAAGGAATTGTAATATGCAATCATTCATATCATTAATAAAATCCACCACTAGTGCAGATTAACGAGACAAAAAGAGTATTGGGGGGTAAACTCCACTAGAAATGGAAAGGGGGTCTAAGAGTCTAGAAAAAAGGGCTAAGCTAAGTGGTATTAATCCCAATGGAATATTATATTAATATTACTTAAAGACAAAGTTATGGATATAAATATATCCTAATTTATAAGGATGGGGAAACATGTCACCCAAGTGGGGACAAGGTGGGGACAAGGTAGTTCCGAACATGACAAGTATCAAGTTGGGAACATGCATATTTAAAGTGAAATTTTAGTACATTTTCCTATTATTCACCCATTATTCCATCACTATATGTTATCCTCCATACACACTTCACAACCATGAGCAATAACAACATTGGGAACCTGCGAAGGGATTATTGGGTAAAATTGCACTCAAGAGGTGGGTTGTCAGGCTCGTGTGCTATTGAAGAAGTGGATTATCAGGTCTGTGTGAAACTGAAGAAGTGGGTTGTTAGACCTATGAGCATTCTAGGTGATATAATTTTTGGGGATTGATTCCCGTGGTGCCAAGATGAAACTATAAGGATCTAATACTTCATGTCTGGCCTGTTGTTGAAGCCCCAGAATGGAAGTGGGTTAGACAAAGGAATATTGAGCAGAGAAGGGGCACACTTCCTAGGGTGGGACAAACATGTGGGGAATGAGGGATGATAGGTTTTCAGCCATAGTTGACACCTTAATATGGGTATTTTGGCTATTTACAGACCTTTTCTTGCCTTAGGATAACTTTTTCCTAGTGGAGTTTTATCCCCAACTCGGGGTGAGCCACTGTTCAAAGTTATGAGCAGTGTGATCTAAGTATGGGAGGAATGTGGAAGGTATGCACGCGGTTGGTGTTTAATTCATAAGATAAGTGTCTTTCATGTTTTTTTTTAATTATTATGTGTGTAATTATGAGTTAATGTTATGGAGTATCTGTTATAATATTACGTTTACAATATTATTGCTAGATTGCATACCCTTGTTCATATGCAAAGATTTATTTATTAAATTTATTGGTATATCACTACTACATATTGAAAAATTTGCGATGACCACTTTTGAAAAAATTACTCTTTCGTCGCAACATTCAAGAGAAAAAGTTCAATTATTCATTTTTTTTCTAAATCCACCCTGTAATCGTCGATATCTCGACGAATATACTTTGTCTAAATTAATATTGTCAATGTCCGTCGCAAGAGCAACGAATATGGTAACGTTCGTCGCAAGAGAGATGAATGACCGTTATAAGTGAATGTTAAAAGTGACAATTAAATATGACAAATAAATAGGTAAAAAAAAGAAATATTTTAGTTCACTGTCATCACAATTGCGACGGTTGTGACCTAAAATTGAACTATAAATATTTGACAATTTAAAGATGTTGTGACAATCTTTCTATAACAACGACGGTTCCGAAAGAGTATTTTTGTGCATAAGTTGTGCGGAAGACTGTCACAAAATATAGTTAGAAGTGGGGAAAAAAGTAAATCGGGTGAAAAGGGTGATGGTAGATGTTATTTCCCTTGTAAAAAATGTTTCCTCATATGTCCTAACGAATTTTAATAGCAACAACTACAAAACATTGTAGGAAATATGGGAATATTGATGGTGGATCAAATGAATATTGTCCCATGGTAATTAGCTATATATTCATTATCTTTTTTTATTTTGTCAATTTTATATAAAATTATATATATATGTATATATATTGTTTGAATGTTTGTTATAGTATACACTAATTTTGCATGATTGTTTGTAATTATAAAGTTAGAGTTTCCCTCTAACTTTCCATAGAATATTGCACCAAGTATTATTAGAAATGATGTTGTACGAGCTGAGGAACATCATGAGCAAGAAAATGAGGATCTCATGGAAGAAGATGATGGTACACATCAAGTTAATAATCCCATGGAAGAATATGATGGGACAAATCAAATGATCCAAGATTTGTTTTCGCAGTCGGATGAGGATGGGGACAATGTTGGTATTTATGATGAACCTTTATTATAAAATATAAATAAACGACTTTATGAAGGATCAAGAGAAAATCTTCTCTCTGCTACATTGTTGCTAGTGAACTTAAAGGTTATGAATAATTTGTTGAACACTTGTATGACATAGATCTTAAGGTATGTAATATGTTTCATCTCATATTATATATAAATGTTGATTTTTTTCTATTTGTTTTTAGTGTTAATTAATGTGTAAAATAAGAATGCAATTTTTTCCATCATCAATTCATCATGTAAACCATAAACCCTATTTTTCTTTCAAAGTACACAATTTGGTTGACGCAAGTTTTAAGTTTTCGTCAATCTTTCTAATTCATTTTTATTTCAGGTTCTACATTAATGTATATACAATATATCTGTTTCATATTTGTGATGAAAAATCCCTCTTTTTCATTGATTTATTAATCAACACCATAAAAATACTATAGGCATGCAACAGTGACATGTGAATGGGGCCAACTTTGAAATTTTTTCAAACTGTATCTGTATGCATTGAAATTTGACCTAGATAGACTATTTGCATGCCTTAACGATATGGGAGGGTTTCTGGACTCAAATTTCACTCACATGCCCACTTTATTCCATCATCAATTCTTCATGGAAACCATAAATCCTATTTTTCATATGTTATAGTAGATATGTTAATGATTCCAAGTTTCGTATTTGTATTTGAATGAAGGTCCAACTAGCTTGCAAAGTATCGAATTGAGATTTCAAGTTGATAAACCAAATATGAAATGAATCCAAGCATCATTTGATCTCGTTGCAAGAGAGATGAATGTAAATAATATTGCGACAAATTAGCTATATTATCGACGAAAATAGTTCGTTGATAGTTTAGCTAATTCGTCGCAAGAATATTGTGTCTAATTTGAATGGTGTTACATGGTTTTCAAGGAGTCTAGGGATTATATTATGGTGAAATGTAGTGTATTCTATAAGAAAAATATCTATGCCAAACCTCAAAATTTATAGTACCATATCTTGTTCATAAGACAAATATTCTTTATATGTTTCCTTTGTGGTGGCTCATGCCCTCACTACACATGATGCCTAACAATGAAATGTAAAAATTTGACTATTGAATGATAGTGTTATGTCACCCATGGTTAAGGAAAGAAATTAAGGTTCTTATGTCCTATTTGAATCTTCTTAGAATTGAGATTCGTTACATAGTCCTTGAAAAAATACAAAAGACTTATGTAGAAGATATTAATTTGGTCTTTGTGTGGGAAATTTTATGCCATTATTATGTTTTGTACAAAAATAATGGATCTTGGGGACTACACCATGGTAAAGTAATGAGGAACAAGGAACAAGGAATGAGGAACAAGGAACACATAACAAGGAACATCACTTGTACGAGGACTAGACATCGACAACAGTGACCCGTGAATGGGGCCAACGTCGAATGTTTTTCAAACAGTTTCTGTATGCACTGAAATTTTTCATGGATAGACTATTAACATGACTTAACGATATGGGAGGGTTTCTAGACTCAAATTTGAATGACACACCCACTTTCTTCCATCATCAATTCATCATGTAAACCATAAACCCTACTTTTCATATGTTCTAGTACATATGTTAATGATTCAAAATTTCATATTTGTATTTGACTCAAGGTCCAGCTAGCTTGCAAAGTAAAAAGTAAAATTTCCACATGAGGGATTCATTGTCACCATCAATCAATGATCATATTATGATCCACAACCACATTTGACCGAAGATAATGTATCACCTTTAGTGGATCATACATATATAGTCTATCCCTACTAGTTAGTTGGAAAAACCTCCGTCACAATTGAATTATGTGGCCACTTCCACCATTTTTTAATATGAACTCCCATAAATAATGAACCTTTGACTCATTTTCATGAATTAGGGAGATAGATTAAAACTGAAAATTTATCCTTAAGGAAAGTGGCCTCTTTATAAAATTCCCATATTCTAGATATCTAGAAACCCAATAATGGAAAGTGGCTTTATTAAATTGTTATGGAAAGTAGTCTCATGTGAGAAATTGATCATCAAACATTTCTTTGAGGGTAGTCATCAATTCATCCAAAATTATAATCCTTTGATCACCTACCCATTATTCCTTTTGCATCGAATTTCTTGGGACTACATCAACACAAGTTTGCTAGACACCTTTCTTTCCTTTGTTATAATTCCTTGAGATTGAAAAACCAATTTGTAATGATTAACAAAATCCTTTTCATGTTCCCCTGGTCAATGATTCTATTGTTTTTTATTTTTAGGTCCTTAATATGCTTAAAAAATTCCTTGGAAGTCAAATCTTTGAAAAATCTCATAGTAGGCTTCTCACATGTATTAAGCCAATGGGACCCAACTTTGATTTGGGACCCCCTTATTTTATATGTCTTGTCAACCTTAAGTGTTTGTCATTTTTTGATCATTTTGTATTCACTAAAGGGATAAGATGAGGAATTATTGAAACTTCCTCGAGCTATTAAAATTTCATATTCTATTATGGTGAAAGAAGAAGAAGAATTTATGCTTTATCTAATATTTTCAAAACCTACTTGTTTATTTTTTTGGAATATACCAATTCAACCAAAGCCTCGGTGAATTGTTTGACATAATTTGGCCAAATTACTAAAAGTGTTGAATAAAGTTTAAACCTAGTAAATCTAAATCTTATAAACACAAAAATAAATTCCATAAGAAAAATATATTACTCTCTAAACTGCTAGGGTCCTATGATATAGTCATCTGGTCTCTAGTTATCTATTTGGAAATTTTTCTTGAATCATTTCGAGAGTGTCTTCATGTTAAGAAAATCAAAGTAAATGGTCTAGTGGTGTATCTTATGTTTCAAAAAGGTGTCCAAGTATATCAAAATTTGGCAAATGATGCTTTGAGCTCTTGAATGAAAAAGTGTCAAAGGTTAGCTTTCAATAACTAAGGGTCAGTTTTCAATGTGTTATAATCTACCGAAAGATATCACTTTCGTCAGCTAAAAAGGAAGGCGCAGGGTGTTCTTAGCTTCCAAAAAAATAGAGTCTGCTAATAGTTAGACTGTCCCATCGGACTCTCAAATCACCATCAGTACACATGTCATGATGATCTTAAGTGCTGCCGAAATTAACTAGAATTGGATCATGATACGATCTAGGCAAGTGATGTATGTCTAATATGATTATTTGGTGAAATGTATTAAACCCTAATCTATTAGATCTAAGTTGTCTGCTGCCAGCTAAGATCACCATAAACTCACATAGTTTGTTTTTTACCTAATCTATCGCATGGTTTTCTATCCTGGTCGAATGATGCAATCATCATTATGATTTGAGTTTCATTCTTTATTTAGGGTTTATTCTAACAAATTGTCATTCAAACCTTTTTCCCCATATCATGCATTTTTCCTCTACTATAGCTTCAATCTATCCTGTATCAACGCCCGTATGTCTCGCCAAGAATGATTTTATTGTATTGCAGGTGTTGACAATTGGTTTTTTCGATGAAGAAGGGAGGGGATCTGCTCAGGAAAGAGCTTAATGATATAAAATATCTAGAATCGCACCCTGATATTTTCCATATGTTCAGAAATGTTGGATGCTAAAAGTACTGCAAGAAAATACAAGGTTTTTACCAAGGAGTGGCTGAGGAATTTGCCTTAACCTTTGATGGAGCCAATGCCAAAGTGGGAACAATTGAGTTGTAGGTTGATGAATCCATTTTTGCAGCAACAACAGAGATACCTAGGACTGGTGAAAGATGGATTAAAACAACCATTACTAAAGACATCGATTTCAAGTCTTATCTCAATCCTGAACACAAATACATTATCTGGAAGAAAGATATCCCTAGATCCTACTTGGAGGAAAAATGGAAACACTTTCTCAAAGAAATCCAGGTATATATTACATGTCAAGGAAGATATGGAATAGTGATGTTCTACCATTTCACATGTAGATTTCCTTTGAATATTCCCTTATACCTTCATAGAAGTTTGACAAAAATGACACACCAAGTCCAGGCCAAACCTAGTAAGGTGCAGGGTAGGATTTTCCATCATAGCCTTATCAAACTCATAGTGCTTGAAGAATTGTAGAGGAGGGATAAGAATTGGGAGCATCTTCTCTTCTGGGGTGAATTTGAACCAGAACCCCAACCTAAGGACAAAAATAAGACCTCATCCAATAAATATTCAACACCGTAGAGTATTAAAAGGAAAAGAATAGCCATTTCCCCAATAATTGCGGAGGATCCATCCTCTTATTCTAAGTCCAAGAGATCAAAAAAGATGCTTGATTTCAGACAAGATATAGAAGGGAAAACTAGTGCCTCTGATAAAAATGTCTTGAATATGCCTTATACATATTCAGAGGAGGAGGTAAAGCTTATAGAAGAAGATGCGCTTGAGCAATCAATTCCTGAAGAAACAACACCTAGAGTCCCAATTTCTTAGCATGAAGCCCCTGATTTTAAAACTCCTGAAGAAGCACCTTTCCCACCTGAAGCTCAAGATCTGGATGCCCCTAAAGCATCAACAAGAAAACATAGTAAGTCAGCATCAAAGAAGATCAAAAGTATTGAGGAATAATTCATGGAGCTTATGTTACTAAAAAAAGTAGTCAAATCCCAAAATTATACCATCACAAGGACATCATTAGAGGTAAGAGACTGTTTTCAATGACTAGCTAAAATGCATCTTGAATTAGAAAAGAAGAAAAAAGGGTTTCTTACAAAAAACAAGAAGTTGCACAAGGTAGCTAGATGTTTGAAGATGAAACTAGTTCTCAAAGATGCAAAGCCTATAGCTCATCCAGGCCTAGATAATTTAGCAGAGGTTGTAGAGAACTTGAATGAGTAACCTTAAAGCTCGAATGACAAAAGGAATTTCAATTTTGAAGTTTTGATGAGGATTTGCAAAGCCCGTGGTTTCGGAAGTTTGCACGGGTTTCAAAAGGCATTGTTAGCTACTAAAATTTCCTCTTTCGTCAACTTACCCTCACGATTTTATGCTTCTAAGCCACCAAAAGCACATGAACTGACAAAATACTCATTGTTTTTTGCTTAGATCGAGGATTTTGTTTCCATATCATGTGGGAATGGTTTTTAATGAAATATAATAATTACAGGGATACATATCATCATCCCTTTCCATATTTTGAGGCAGATGATAAGGCAAGAAGACTAAGTGGCCTTTCAATTTTTGGCCAAAATTGCTCATCTGTCAAAAAAGGAATTCAAAAATGTTCTACTATCTTATGAATACTATGAAGACTACTGAGGAGATCGAGGATTGATGAAGACTTAGTTGATAAGGGTTTGACCCTTAAATCAAGATTCAATCCTACAAACATCATATTAAATTCGATCTTGTTTTATTTTTAGTATATCAGATCTAGTTTTATAGGATCTTGAACTTGTTTGTAAAAGCTATAAAACCTATGAATTTTAAGAAAGAATGGGTTATACTGATAGGGAAGGATGGCATGGGAATGTCCCCATCCCCTATATAGATGTTTCAAAATATGCAAGTGATTTTATGAATGAATACAAAGGAATTATATTTCCAGATTCTTGTGTCGTGTTTAAGCGGTGAAGTTTTTTCCCTGATGTAACTTGTTATTGTCCTGTTTCACGTGTTCTTTCTTTATGTATTGTTTATAAGAATATGATCTTCATTATTTGTTCTTAACACCTTGTGTTTGCTCGGAACAATATTTATGTTTTCTTCTGAGTTTGAAATGTAGAATTCAGATAATCTCTTCTCTACATTTGAAATGAACTTCAATCTATTCTTGTTTTCCATTTTATAATCTCAAAGTATCGACTGACATGATTACCCTTCCTAGTTACATTTTGTCTCAGTTATGCATTCATCTATCATCTTAAACTCTTGAATCCATTTTTCCCAATGGCCCTCTTCCGTTGTCTCAACCAAAAAACTATAAAAACAAATCTTCTATCCTCATATCTAGCCTAAGATCCATTCTCAAACAAATCAAAATATGACAGAGATATCCCTCTCTAAGTCTTGGAGGGATAGATCCCTGACTCGAAGTGGTTTTGATGTTACCTATGTGAATTCCTTAAAAGCCTTGGGAAAATTACAGAGTTCTAACATAAACCATGGATTTGTGATAGCGGTTAGTAATGCCCCAAAAATTCCATGATATTATCTTCATTGGAAACCTTAAAAAAAAACCGCCTCCTTTCTTTTCCACTCAAAAAGTGTCAAATGGGTTTTGAGGATTCACAATATAAAGTATGGGGAGAGAAATAATCAATAAAATTAATGTTTATTGTCTTCTTACGAGAGTCAATACACATGGATGTTTGAAAATAAAACAAATTTTGGGGTGGATAACTCCCCCCACTCCCCTATTGAACAATGGGTTATGAAGTGCTAGGTTGGTCCCCAGACACACCAAATCTAGCAAGATTCTCTTGGATCAAACCTAGGATGGATATTTAACTAAGATATTATTCTAAGCTATAAGCAAGAAGTGTTTTACAAATGGAAAACATTGTTGATACTGTTACATATCATGAATGGTATATATTTCTCAATACTTTATTTTTTTTAACTATTATTTTTTATATGAAATTATATTCATAATGTGTGATGTTAATTGTATGGTTATTCATTATAGGAACTATCATTGTTTTTTTATCGATAAACCTATCAAATATGGTCGCCAACCACTTTAGAAGGGGACTTGTTTTTCTTTTCATGAATAATGGAGATCATACTATGTTTCAAATTCTTGTAAAAAAGTACAATAACGAATTTGTTGTTGTCAAATTGCCTGCCTCTAGGGAATATGGAAGTAAGGATGTAATAGGGTATTCTTATATTTTAATTTTTTGGCCACATCAAGAATCATCACAACATTTATCTGATCTCATACAAGGTGTAAAATCACTTAGAATCTTAAAATACAATACACAATGACACATATGTGGAGATTCCATGTTCATGAGAAAGTTGGGGAAAAGATTGAACTTATTGTTGTGTATTCTAAACATCCTAGGATTGTGAAGAAGAAGGATTTATTGGAGTTCATTGTGTAAGGATATAAAAATCTTAAAACGGTTGTTCTCTATACATGGAAAACATTTCTATATTGGTTCTAGCCAGCTTCATATTCAAGTCAACAATTAGTACAACTTGCTAGTAAATGGTGAGTGGGACAAAATTCAAATTTTTTTATTTGTACAATAGCATAAAACCTCTTCTTTTTGTATATTTATATTGGGATACCCACCATTTGGATCATGTGCATTATTTTTATGGATCGAGATTGAGGATTGGATTACCCAATTTGGAGTTGTATACAATAACCTTTGAATTTACTGTTGTGTATTCTATACATCTTAGGATTATGAAGAAGAAGAATTCATTGGAGTTCATTGTGGAAGGATATAAAAATATTAATAAGGTTGTTTTCTATACATGGAAAACATTTCTAGATTGGTTCTTATAGCGAACTTCATATTCAAGTCAACAATTAGTACAACTTGCTAGTAAATGGTGAGTGGGACAAAATTCAATTTTTGTTATTTGTATAATAGCATAAAATCTCTTCTTTTTGTAGATTTATATTGGGATACCCACCAATAGGATCGTGTGCATTATTGTTATGGATTATAATTGACGATTGGAGTACCCAATTTGGATTTGTATACAATAACCTTTGCATTCAAAATCTGTTATTAGTATATGAAGATCATAATCATTTTGTTCATTTGCTTGAGATATGTGTTTCTGTATTTCTAGTTGTATTGGCATTACTATATGTATTAGCTATTTAAGTCTAGAAATGTGAAAACTACCTTAACAATCATTCTTTCATCATCATAAACTTAATCCTATGTGTAAATATGACATGGAGTCCTTGTTGGAATTACAAGTTAAATTATAAACTCTTTTAGTTATAAAATGCACATTATATATCCCTAATTTGTATATAGACCAAATAAAATGAAACACCTTCCCTAAATATGCACACCTAAAGGGTTGGTATGCAAATTTGACATGTCATATTCCAAGGAACATCATTTCACATGCTTAGAATGCATGTAAAGTGCTCAAAATGTTGAGTGTTTACTTAAAAAACTTAATTCTATGGGTAAAACAAGGTACCCAAAAAAATATGGCATGTCTATGTAAAATGTAAACTTAATACATAATTTCCATATTTCATGTCCTAATTTGAATGCATTTTCTATCCCCTGTGTGCATTTTCATAACAAATGATGCATTTGTAGAGCTAGTGCAAAAGTGTAAATCAAACAAAATGCATATTAAATAATTAATAATTTGTAGATGGAGAATATTTTTGAGAACTTGATCATATGGGGTTGTAGTCCACTTGAGATAATTCACGCATTAACTGTCATATTTCATCATAGGTGATTGTGTAATTTTAATTCTACATCTTTCTAAGCCACTCTGGTTTGATTTGTCCTTTGGTGTAATGTGGCAATTTTGTGGTATTTTTGACCAACAATAACATTTTTTATTTAAAGTGGAAATATAACAATGTATATAGATCAAGAATGTTATAAGGAACACTAAGAAATTTGGAAATCGTTATTTTAAACTTTAAAAATCTTAGGCATGCATTTTGGTAGAAACAAGTTAAAACATGCAAAAACAATGAAATAGCTAAATTGGCAAATTGGCAACATGCACCTAGAGATTATTTTTGAAAATATGTGACATGCATTTTTTAGGATATCAATTCATCCATGTTATTTTGTATTCTACATGTGAATCATTTAAGAGTGTCCTATGTGCTTTTTTCTAACCCCTCTTGGGATGAATTAAACTCTGTGTATTTTAGCAAATTTCAAATTTTAACAACAATGAGCATTTTTATCAACTAGAATGAATTTTTAAGATTATTGAAAGATATGTTATGGATGGTGGCAATTCTTTCATACCTCAAAAACCTTCAAAAGTGAATTTATAATGCAAGGAGTGAATTTTATTTATATTATGCATGTATTCTACTTTTCGCTATGAAGAGAAATGACGTAACCAATTATAGATTGATCCATTTTGGGCCTCTAGCTACCATGAAGTTCCCCAATGTTGTGAGTAAGATCAAAGTGATAATCTAGGTCATTGATTTAGACCAATATCCTTTTATGAAGAAAAATGACAACACACATCATATTTGAGAAAATGGAGGTTCAAATTCTTCCAAAAGACTACATCCATTACTATTGGCTCCTACAAACTAAGGAACACATTACAAAGAAAATCAAACAATAATAACAAGAAAAATTAAAAATTTAAAAATACATTTTTTAACGAGTGAAAGAATATTAAAAAAAACCCTACAAGATATGTATTTTCATACATCCTTGGCATTGTTCCTTCATGGATATACTAATGAACTATTTCATGTGTATATATCACCATGCCTACATCATTATAAATATAGCTATTCTCTTTTCTTTTCTTTTATTGTTCATATATTTTGATGTCATTTGTTATCCCATTTTTATCTTTAGAACACGTGTTCACGAATTTTTCCATGTCTAGTATGGCTTGAAAAAGGGTTATCATTAAAAATATGTATAAGATATTGTAATTATGTGAAACTTCAATGAAACCAATTATTTAGATCCATATGCCACTTTGATGCCAAATATCACCTCTAAAGGGCCTATGTGGTGGTTTCAGGCCTTGTTTATGGCCCCTGAGATGTGGAAGTTTCATTTATATGCTAAGGTATTTGTTTTCCTTTATTGACCATGGTCAAGGCCCCTAGACCCATATCGTGGGTGTAAAAGATACTTAATGATGCCATTATCCTAATGAGAGTCCAAAGATCTCCATTAGAAGAATCATGTAGTGATTTCAGGCCTATTCATGGCCCCTAAGCCCTACAAGATTCATTCAGTGCTTAAGAAACTTGTTTTCTTCCTCAAATGATGATCAAGGCCCTGAGACCCATTCCTAGTTTGGAAAGCATCCTAAGGGTGTGCATATCACTATTAGAGGCCAAAGATTCCCTTTAGAGGGTCTGTGTGGTGGTTCAAGGTATCATTCATGGTGCAAAGCCCTAAAATATTCACTTAAGTTCCTAATTAAGGCCTTCTATTTCCTCTCCCAACCATGTTTAATGCCCTCAAACCCATCCCTAGAGATCAAAAAATCACAAATGACACCCTGTTGGGCCCTAACAACTCCCCCTAAATTTTTACAAAATTTAAAGGGCCCCCGTTAGAATCTTGATAATTATAATGAGCTACATAATCAACCTTTTCAAATAGTTCCATACCTTGGCTTGATTTAAGACAAACTTAATACATTCACTATAGTATGATATATTCATTACAAGAGTATATGTCAAAAGTTAGAAACAAGTATACAAATCTCAATTTAAACAAAAACGTTAATTTTTATCAAATGTTTAGTTTCATTTAAATTATGATTATGTGTTCTTTCTTTTACTCATTAGCAAGCTTGACTATTTTGAGTAATGGGTTCAATACTTCATCAAACAATATCTTGGTTGGTTTCTCATTTTCATGAAATCATTTGGTGATATTAATTAATTAATTTTTTTTTTCATTTTGCATCTCATCTCAAAATAATAATAATAAAAGAATTATCTATCATTTGTTTGATTTTGTAAAAAACTAAAATTAATATTTTTGCTCCATTAACTTGAAGCTTCTAGATCATATTCAAAAGCAAATTATAAACAATGTTTGTTTATAAATTATAGTTAGTTTAAATTCATTTTTTATTTTTCTAGATTTTGTTTTATTCACAATTTTTAGGTTATTAATTTAGGTGTATTTTTGTTTCACAGGTTTCTATTATCAAATATTTGATACAAATATGATCATGGCTTGATTTAATTATCCAAATACGTTCAAGATGATTGATCTAAAAATAATTTTGGATTGCTACAAATAATTTTATGAGTAACAAAAGATAAAATTTGGAAAGGCATCAAGATCAGACAAATGATTTTGCAAAACTGATTGCAGCCAAACTATGAGGAATGTGAAGAAACGTTTGAAAACCCAGAACCCAAATGGACCCATTTACCTTCCGCGTAGATATTTTCCCAAAACAATGCACGATTTGAGATATATTAATGTATTTTTATGAGATAAATTTCAGGTGGCGAAAATTAATAGTGACACCCAGACTGTTCATTCATTGTATAAATATATGAGAAAGTTCAGAGCCAAAGGGATCCAAGAATTGGAGAGGAGGATTTTTATCCTTTCTCTTTTGTATATTATATATTTTGTAAACTTTTTATTTCTTTTCAAATAGAGTAATGGATGGTTGGAATCTTTGGGAGAATGGATGAGTATTTTCAAAGAAGAATATGGAATTATAGGTTTCTTAATGGCTTTTGTCCTGTGAGTAAAATGGTTTTATTTTCATTATAATATTTTCATATTCTTTGAATAATTGATTATGCATTGATTTAAATAGATTTAGTCTTTTTTATCAATACATGATTAATTATTATCATTTATGTATTAATTTTTCCAATCTTTAAAGTCTATTATCCAAAAAAATTCTTCGAGGACTACAGAATGGACAAGTGATTCAAAAAACTTAATAGAACGACATATATGCATTTTGGCTTTAGCCTTTTGTTTATAATGTTGTTATTTGTGTTTTTTTTAATCTTGTTACATGTGAAAGTCTGATATCTTTAGATTAAATGATCTGTGATGTGTAGGAGGTTTATATTATAAATACCATCTATCATTTGCTTCATCAAAATACAAATACTATGATTATATCTTCGATTTAAATAATGGGATTTATATTTCAGTTTTAAATTGAATGATAAAATGAATAGATTGCTTCCAGATTTATCTTATTGTAATCATGTATAATTATGAGATCACAGGTTTAAGTTTTTGTTTCCTTTTCTGTCATTAAAACCTAAGCTGCCAATACATGTTCTGAATTTTTTTAGAACAATCATAAGGTTCATTGAAGATTTCTCTCTTGGACATGGAAGTTGGATGTTCACCACTCATGTGGATGCTTGGATACACCTCACTAATTCACTGACAGGATAGCTTCTTTTTATTTTTCTGTCATTTACATATCATTGAAACTAGAATGTATGGTTCATCTTTGACTATCCACATGTTCATGTTTCATTAAATTTTTTTTGCAAGATTCTTTAAATTTATAAAAGAAAAACAATAAATATTTTTATGTTCTTTTTTTTATCTGCTTCCTAGAAGCAATCATTTTTCACATCGATTTTCGTAAGTTTCGATTAAAACTTGCATCTTGTAAATCATGTAAATAAATGAGACTTGCATATCTTCTGCTTAAATGCAACTACTACAGTTACATTAGAACATATGTACATATATATATAGTGTGTTTAGTAATTAGTTAGTTATTTCTCTCTTTTATTCGTTTCTTTTAGGATTCTTAGATTGGCTAATGGAGCCATTAAACTTGTCAGAACGAGTTACAACAAACGACTTGGGTTATTTAGACAACCCCGGACCAGACTCGCTCTTCCATTTGATGGATGGTCAATTTCTCCCATCAACACACCCATAACCTACTCAAAGGCCAAAGGCCCCCTTCATAGGGAATATGCATGGTGGTTTAATACCTCATTAATACCTCTATCTCTTCCACCTCTTTTTTATCAATGATCATATCAAAATGTATATATATAGGATGGATAATTAATAATCCTAACTATCACGGGGTTGAAAATTCTATTCTCGATCCAACGATTATATTTCATAAAACCCCCATTAACTTAGAAATTGCTTGAACATGTTTAATTACATGAAACCATTTGTGAGCCATCTTACTATATATTTATAATTCCAGAGGCATTCTTCCTATTTTTTTTTTTTATGTAAATTCCTTCTTGTAGTGATGATTGATGAAGGAGTGCCCTCCTTTGACATGCCCTCCTTCATGATTTGTCTCTGTAGGATGGCCATTTTCTTCTTAAGATGCCATTTATTTTAGAAGATATTTTTGAATTCCTTTGCATTCCATTTTTTGTATTTGGTTTCAAGATACTTTATTTTTAACTAAAGAATTTACATATTAGTTCCTTGGATGTTTCCTCCCTAATTTCACCATTCGACATTTATTGCTTGCAATTTGGGGTGTGAAAACCATAATTGCTCAAATTTGGATGTTATTTATTTTTGTGTTCCTTTGTTATCCCATTGCAGCGAGATGGACCAATGTTATGACCTTGCACCTTGTAATACTTCCCCTATATCCCCAAAACCCTTACTACATATTTTTTTCAAAGAATCAAAAACTATCCAATCAAACATCAATCTAGCTTGAGCCTCCCCTTTTATTATTCTAGGTAAAATGGCCATTGGTTGTGGAAATTTCCATTAGTCTTAAGTCTTCAATAATATGTTTAAAGTATAGGTTGTTCTCTTATATCCTTCTATTTCCGCCTTTTTAGCACTAAGGGATGTTATTAGGTTGAAATCACCTCTTATTATCCATCGATATCCAACAACAGTATCCCCTATGGATTTAATGGATTCAATGAAGGTTCTCTTAGAAAGTGGGCTAGGTGGCCCATATATATTGGTTATCCTCATGTTCCTTGAAGCTTATTTATTTGAAATGAACTATGATAATATGGTTTCAGAGTGAGTTTCATCATTATGACTCTATTAGAGTTCCATAACATGGTCATTCCTCCATAGTTTCCTTGCATATTAGTGGCTAGATAGATACAACCTTTCCAAGTTGTTTTGGATATTTCTTGCATAGTTTCTTTGTCACATATAATCTCTTGTAGCATCATCATATCTAGGGTATGATATGGTCACGAACTATGTCACAAATAGTTCTCTTCACCTTGTTGTTCCTTTTCCTAAACTTTTCCACCAAGATGGGAGCAGTGACAGGAATGGGGAGAACAACTGCCTCAATTATGTCCCATAGATCGAGGATCTCTAAGATGAAGATAATCCTCGTCTTCCAAGGAGAAAAATTTCTATCCCCTTCTAGAATGTCCTCAACTCACATCTGAGATGTTGACATGTCTTCCAAACTATAATCCCCAATTGATTCTCACACTGCCAAGGAAAACACTATCTCACTCTTGTGAACATAGGTGTGAAAAGAGACAAGTGTAATATGAACTCACTCCTAACAAAATAGGTGTGAAAAGAGGTCGCGTCAAATCAACCTCACTCTTACTGTGTAGGTGTGAAAAGAGATTGATGACTAGTGCCAGAAACTGCCCAATTGTCCTTTGCAAAAATATGCCCTCTAACAACCATTGACTGATTTAATGTTTGTCCTCAAAAATCTTCCAAGAATATGTATATGACAGCCAAAACAATGTTGTCCCAACTGCTCAAAATTTCAGCCACCTCTGCTTTGATACCATGAATATTTTTAGGTCCTATCAAGCTTGCCTACTGGGTCTGTCTTTGACCACAGTTAGGCTCTAAGTTTTAACTGTCAAATATAATATATGTTGTTGTTTTATAACAACCAACAGTCCAAGAACTTCTTGCTGATTTGTTACGGTTATATTTGCAATTTTGGGTGCTCTAGCATGTAGTTTTAGTGACCAGATGTTAGCACATGCATACCAAAAAAAATAAAACACACCTATAGATATTTACAGCTAAAAATAAATAGATCTAAGAGAATAACACATGCATTTTTGTACACAGGTATTTTTGGTCAACATGACCCTAGATAAAACCCCCACGAGGAAAACTAGTTTGGAATATATATATATATATATATATATATATATATGAGGAAATCAGAAGATGGAATACAACAAGTAAAATATATAATGGAACTTGATACAATAGCATCCCAAACTAAGCTGATATACACGACCAAAGTCTCCAAGTGTGCCCCACATACAAGCTGGAAAAACCACTGAAACTGCTCCAACTGCAAAGTGTGAGATTAGATTTGAAAACCCCTCCATAGGAATGAATCTCTATTGGATGGCCTCCCTCTGAAATTGATCTCACTTCAATCTAATTGCTAGAATTCCTCCAACAATTGATGTTCCCCAATCTGGCAATGCACCCTCCTCAAAAGTAGAACCTATCCACTAAATAAACAAGGGTAGATGAGGCAATCCTCCCTCCATGAAATATAGCACCCAATCTCAATCATCCTCATGCAATAAACCTCATGCTCATCCTCCAAGATCTCCTCTCACAATGAACAAAAGAAGAATGAATGCCTCCTTCACCCTTTTCTCCCCTATTTAACAACCAAAAGGAAACCTAAGATATGAATGGTGGATATCATCTCATCTCCCCTCTAATCAATGGTTGAGATCTCCCCATAAATATCTAAATCAATAACCCACTTTGTTTTAAGTTTCCTATGTCAACTTTATTTCTCTAATTCACCCCCTTTGTGAATTAATAGTCACTTTAGGCCAAAAATGACTAAATTTCAATTTAGACAAAGTCAAAGTGAAATTAGACAAAAGTACAAGGTACAAAGTGTAATTTCCATCCCACATGTGCTAATTAGGTCACAAGCACATGGGGAACACTTCCCAAGGTACAAAACTCAACACCTCTAAAGCACTATGAGTACCTTCATGCGTTTGACGTGGAACAGGGTACCATCACAACCGAAAAACACATCCCAGGTTTTGAGAATTTTATAGATTTGTTTGAAATTGATCACGATGATGTGTGTATGAGAGATTTATCTCAATCCTTGAAAGGAGATATCAAATAATGGTTCAAACATTTGCAACCGAGGAAAATTGGCTCGTGGGAATAATTGAAGGGAGTGTTTTCGAAGTTTTGGGGTAAGAAGAAATCTCTAGACTTGCAACTTACAAAATTCTATTCCTTGAAAGGGAAAATCACTGAGACCATTTCCGCATTCAGTAGAATATTTTCCCATTATTATTATGATTTTCCCGAAGAAATTCAACCTACTGAAGTTGCTTGCATGCTCTAGTACTCCACTACTCTCCACTTAGATTTGTCTTTCCTTCTGATGGAAAGAAGACCTGAGACCTTACAACAAATGTTTATTGATGCTCAGGAAATTCGACAAAATATCCTAGCATGTAAACAAATTTGAAATGAAGGGTTGGGTGATGGAAATGAGAATGGACATGGACATAAAATAGTTTATTGGAATCTGAAGCATAAAATTGATAGCATCATAGATCCTCTTGAAACTTTGAATGCTAATGATTTTGTAGAAGATTATATTCCATTCGTTGAATGGGAAATCTCTTATGTGATTTATGATACACCACATGACAAGAATAAAACTGATTGTTTCATATATTCATTTATGGACAGTCAAGAAGATGAGTATGCAAATCAATCTGTTGAAGAGCAAGTTGATGCTCCAAGTTTTTTTTTGCTGGATGACATTGCAGGTGTTGTTGATATGCCTATATATGATTAATCTAGTGATAATTATGAGGTTGACTTCTTAGAACAACCAGTTGCATGTTCTCATCCTAAAAACATTCATTTTCATAGTAAGATCCATCATCTTACATATCACAGTTGCAAAGAAGAAATTTTTTAACCAGCTGTAAGAAATGTTTTACCTCTATGTTTCCCTTCATTTAAATTGTTGAAAGAAAATTATAAGATCATCATTGATGAAAAGGAATGTATATTGATGCCAAATCACGGTGATTCACTGGAACTAATTGATAATAAATTACAACCATTGGTTGAAGATGAATCTGAAAATGAGTGTGTTCAGCGACCCAAAGAAATTGAAAATTGTGCATATGACAACAGTGAATAAAGTGAAGAAGGTTTTGAATCAAGTGAAGGAACCTTTCCACTATGTTTTTCTTCCTTCAAAACACTAAAGCAAAATGTTTCTAATAAAAAATCCTCCAGGCTTGATGTCGGATGTCCAAAATATAGTGGACTTACAAATGAAAACCATCTTCCATTATGTTTTTCTTCCTTTGAATTGTTGAAAGAAAATCCTGAGATAACAGAAGAAGCAAGAAAGTCTGACTACCATGTCACTGTTTTACACGAGCAAATTGTTGTCAGTAAGGAGTATCAACAACCTTTACATGCAGTAAATGATCGCATGGCTGATTACATAGATGGTTATTTTGGTTCATATTTGCAGCCTATGCCCAATTATCAGCTTGAAAATGAAGATGAAGTTGATCAAGAAATTGATATTAAAGGTCATCACCCTTCTCTTGAGCTTAATGTAGATATACATCAAGATTTCCAGCAAGACAAAGTGTTTCAAAGTTGTCTTTCTTCCCTTGAGAATGATGTGGTTGTTCAATTCCTAAATGTCTTAGACATAGATGAGGATTATGAAACTACATATATGGAAACTTCAAGCATTGAAAAAACAAATAATAGAGAAAGAAACAAGACAGTGTATGCCACTTCTCAATCAGAAGTATAGAAAGATAATGAATGTGTTGTTGTTTTCTCTGATTTTTTCGAAAACCATGGTTTTCAAAATGCATCCATGGAAACTCTAGACTGTGAAATAGTTCATGTTGTTAGCCTTTCACATTTGAAAGAAGATTATGAACATGAACTTATTTCCATTCATTCACATGAAATTCAAAATGACAGTCTTCAAGAAAATTTCCATAAGGTTAATAAAACCAAATCAGAATTGTTTGATGAACAAGAGGATATCATTGATACATATAATATGGTTGTCATATTTGAAGATATTTGAGGATGTATGAATGTTTTTTTTGATATGCATGAGAGAGTAGACAAACCTATTGCTTCCATTTCATTTGAAAATGTTCTCAGAATAGAAGAAATAGATCAAGAACAACAAACACTTGAGAAGGAAGCTTGTCCTTTTTTTTTAACTCCTAAAAAAGAAGTGGTCCCTCATGTGTCTCATGACCCTATGGCATGTTATATGGAAAATATTTACAGTCTAAATCTACAATTGATGATGGGTTGTGAGCTTAAGAATAAAGAGGACAACAAATAAATGTTAGTATTAGATATGGATTTCTTTACACCGGAAGCTTCATTTCAGTTAAGAATGTCTTCTGACTTAGAATATTGTTATTTCCAGTAGTCTCAGCATACTTTTCAACCTCTTTGTAGCAATCAACAAGTTAAATCACATGAAAACAAGAATGCAATGGAAGGGGTGAAACATGATTGTTCTTTTGTTCATGTTTTAGAAGATCCATTTGCATTTTTGTTGGAGGCAATAAACAATCCAATTATTTTTAAATTTTTGAGATTTGGATTTAAGGATAAATTTTGAATGAATTATCAGTAAAAAGGCTTTGGATCAAGCTTGTGAAAAGAAAACAAACAGTGGATAAAATGATGTCATGGTTGCATTGGCATTACGATTTCACTTGATTGATAGTTCATTTCAGCAGTTAGGGTAGGTAGGAGTGTGCGAATAAGCTTGTTGGTAAAGCATTTTTCAAGTTTAGATTCCCAAATAAAGTATTCAGTTAAATTTTAGCAGTATATCCAGCACTCAATATCTAGGTCATGTTATCCCCCAATTTTAGTGATAACTAGGAGATCATATCTCGAGGCCCACATGTCCTAGACATGGAGTACTGAGAGACGAAATGACTTTAGCATGGCCCTGGAGGGCCCACCTTTTCTTCATTTCAGCACCTCTATCTTGTCAGTGGTAGCAACATCCATCACCATCGGATTGGTCTTGTGTCAGAGATGGATCTTTCTCCATGAGGTAATGAGTCTGGGTATCATGGTATGTGTCACTTTGATCATAAAAACCTTTGAATATGTGGATTTGTTTCCTTTTATTTCTAACAAATTCTTGGATCTTACGCTTGCCCACTTGACCATGTATGGGGGGATTGACAGGATGCCATAGTAAGCCTGTGCCCATAGGTTTTGGTTTTCCACTAGGGAGGGTTTTTGAAAGGCCATCGTCTGCTCCCATCATGACACCACTTTTTCATCTTGCTCCCCACCCATATATGCCTTGCACTTTTCTGGGCAATGTGTTGACCTATTTACAAGATTGCACCTTACCTCATGGGAAGAAGGGGCTAAAGGCCCAGAAGGTAAAATAAAGCTAGAGAAAGATAAAATCCTAAGAATAAAACCTCGATATGATTCACCCAGGGATCCCCAAGAAATAAATAAAAGGATTCTAAGCAATAAACCAGAGGGACTCGTAAAAATAACAAAACAAGAGCTAGTCAGAGGATGGGGGGTCTCATCATGAGACAACCTATTAGGTCCATGGGTGCCTAGAAGTATGAAATTGCTACCATTTGGTTACCATTCCAGGGTAGTGACTATTGGTTTCATGGCCAAGGGAAAGGTGGTCTCATCACGAGCCAGCCTATTAGGTCCATGGGTACCTAACAGTATGACATTACCACCATTTGGTTACCCTACCAGGGTAGTGACTCCTAGTTGCATGGCCAAGGGAAAGGGGGTCTGATCATGAGCTATACTTCTCATTTTTTCAAAAGTGCTTGTGGGTAAGGCTCCCACCACTGGTCACCACGCCAGGGAAGTGTCCCCTGATTAAACTCTTGAAGAAAAAATAATAAAGAATAAAATAATAAAGGCATGGGCTTGGAAAGATTTGCATAGAGGACATGTGTAACTCTCCTTCTACAAATTCACCCATAGGTAAAACATTCCATCGTCTACTCCCATTGCACCCACTTGCAAGGAAATCCCTTGACCACCTCACCCACTTACATGGCTCCAATGAGTTCTCTTCCATAAACTTTCCTTTTCCAGTGGACACTAGCCCAATAAGATGCCCTGTCATTTACCCCAAACTTGTATTGTAGGCTCGTGTAATGTTTTTGATATTTTAACTGATGTATTAGTGATTTTGTTCACATGTTTAATAATATTGATGATTATATGTGATTGAAATTTCTATGATCCTTGTGACTTATGAGCCCATGGAGGGTGTAGTTGTTGATGTACAGGATCATGTCTGACGGACAAGTACCATGTTGGATAGGTACACATGGGGAGATGATCAGTTCAGACCTCCATGGGGCTGAAGAGCCCACGCGATGGATGATGAGACCCCAGTAGGGGGCAGAGACATGACATAGGGGTTTGCATAAGAGAGAAGGAGGTCGTCTTACAAAGGCACCCCAACAAAGATTCACCTAGGGGGGTTATGCCCTTTTTCAGTGGACCGTTGGCCTTGGAAAGCCTAGGACATCACCCATGAGGTCCATGACATCATCCTTGCTTCATGGATGTTTTGGCAGATGGACAGGGTAATTTGGCACATGTGCCATCTTGGAGAAGCCCAAGGAGGGCTAACGTTTTTCTCCTGGAGGTTGCATTTTCCCTAGAAGGGACTAATGTCACCCTAGAAAGGGGATGGCATCCTTCTGTTTCTTGATTAGGGTTTTAATTTGACATTTTAATGTAAAAACAATACAATTTATTATTTTTGCCTTGTCGGCATTTTTCTGACCTAAAAGTGAAATTAGGTCATGATACAATATAAATTGAGGGTTTTTGCTCTCATTTTTTCATCATCTTTGACTCACTCATTAGTGAGGTCTTAAATTTGTGCTAGAGTTGGGTTCTTTGGCTGAAGTTGTGAGGCTCACTTATTGAAGGAAGGCATTTTGGATATCTATTTGGCATTTTTGGCATATTTCTTGATGGAAGGTGTTACAACTAGGGTTTGCTATGATTTTCTTGGTGAAATGTAAGTGAATTTCTGAAAAAATTCTTAATTGAATGGTTGTTTTGTTATTTCTTGCATTTATTGTTATAAATTTGTTGAAAAAACCCTAGGTGACAAGCACACATAGTAGGTCCTTGTCTCATGTATCCATCAAGATATTTTTCCATCCATTGTTTGAAGAGGGAAAAGCCTATTCGTAGCTACACTCTTCTTTTCTCTTTATTTGCTAGTTGTTTTTACTTTCAAAGCTAAGACGAAGAAGACACATCAGGGCCTAGTTTAGCTACACCTTGATGAGCCATTTTTCTAGGGTTTCTTGGTAAATCCTTGCCATAGCAACATGTTTCCTTGCAAATCCTATTGTCTTAGTTTTATCCCTTTTCCTGTGCTAGCCGTTTTTCCATTGAGTTAAGGAAGGAGGAGAGAGCATTGAGGCCTATTTCCCCTACACCAAAGTGATCCTCTCTTCCCTAGGGTTTTGACTTGGAGGAATTTCCATAGAAACACCTCAAAGATTCACCTTCTAGTCCTTAGCTTTACTATGTTCTTGATCCTTCATCTCCTATGTCCTCCTTTTGACTCCATTAACGTTGGAAACACACTGATCTAAGATGGATATTTTGAATGTTATGATCAAAACAACTCTCAAAATTTTGAATGAAACCCTAACTACTAACCCTAGCTTAGAAACTAACCTTACTAACCTACTATTGTTGTCATCTCTAGCCATAAATATCATTTTTGAAACTAAAATTTCTTTTATAAGTAATTGAATGGTGGTTTGAAGGAATTAATTGAATGAAGTGTTGATTGTTACATTGGATGCTACATTTTCTTAGAATTTATTGAAGAAGTGACATTATATATGATTTATGTTTTATAAACATTGACATTAAAGTGAGAAATCTTGCATATATTAGTTTCTTGTTGCTTTGTCTCAGGAAGATGCATCTCTCTTTTTTGGTTATACTTTATTATTGGTTGCTAGCCGGACTAACTACTCGGTGGTAACTTGTGAGAGGGGAAACTTATCCTTGTATTATAATCCTTTTCCTTCTCAAAACCCCAGGTCACCGGGGACATCTCCCCTAGGCCTTACCACCCTAAACAGAAATAACCATCCCATTGAGGTGACATTCGGGATTGGTTCCAGTTATGCCAGTTTTCCTCTCCAATCTCTAGACTTTTATCCTTGTTGCAAACTGCATAATAGCATGTCATAGCATGGAACACACCTGTTATGAGAGAATTCTAATGGATAAGGTACAAGGTCTACTATTTTTTTCTACCTCGTAGGGAGGGTAGCATCCCCAGTTGGAGCCCATGTTATCACTATAAAATTTTCTTTTGGAGACCTAGCCTCAAAACTTAGCAGGAGGATAAGTCAGTATGGAGGAACATCATACTGGTGGATGAATCCACATCCGACAGACAGAGATAAATATAGAGGAAAGGTGAAGTAGATGGGGGCCGATAGGTCATGATCGTGAGCATTGCCAAATCAACGGTCGAAGGACACATTGGGCAGATAAGTAGCGCACTTATCAATATCCTGAAGGTGGGATGATAATAATACTGTGTTTTTGTTCCAAAGGTACATGGAACCACTAGATACATATTGGGGGGGAAAGTGGGTAAGCTTGAAACCACCCCAGCCCACCTCGATGCCATGTGTCAAAAAATAATTTGATATATGTCAAATCCAAGGATCGCATGGGGAAAGGGATAGCCGGTCAAATCACTTCATGCCACTTGTTTGAGTACTTTTCGTCCATGCGATGCCAGGTGAGTGCCACCAGATAACTGATTCAAAGGCTCATCATTCAGAATAGATTGGTCAAGCATGATAGGTTTTCGTACCTGTAAGTACTTTTGTCAATAATTCATGATTGGGAAACTATGACTATCGTCTTTCAAAATATGGATGACATTACTCTGTTTTGGGAAATCAATGCTTCATTCCTAAATGGGGTAATTACAAACCAGATCAAATTCCTAATTTATGTACAATTAAGGGAGATAACATTATGTTTTCTGGAAAATTGGGAAAATGAATAAATAATACCCAGTGGCCTCCAACGAACTAGAATTTTCAACTAATACGACAGATTTATCATTGAAGAAGAAAGAGAAGATGGTTGCATGGGTATTAGTAACAAAATCTCATACAAATCTTACAGAAGAGCCAGAAGAAGATAAAGAGGTCAAATTAAATCCCATCATGAAGGATTTAATCATCAATGGATACGTCAATGAGCATCACAGGGGATTTGTCAAGAGGAAAATGAGAAAGAGATAGAATATAGAGGTTAAAGATGAGGCGATTAAGAGCATTGGAGAAAACCAATCAGCGTGGCTTGACACTTTAAAGGAAGAAATCGCTAATCTGAAATATTTCTCAGACTAAATTGAGTATGTTTCAGAGAATTTTGTAATGATATATGCATGTGGTCATCAAAGAAAAAATCTCGAATATGTCATTTTTTCCTATAATGTTCGCTATAAAACAGGAGTACAGTTGTTACACGTTACTCCTTTTTTGTAACAGATGTCTATTTTTAGAACTGTAGGTAATTTTATTCATTTTGAATCCTGGATGAAATATACCTATATATATTATTCCAAATATAAATAAAAGGAGGACTGACCGGAGAGGGACCTGCCCTCGTAGCAGGAGGACTCTGTAATTTCCTGGAGTTAAATTGAATATACAATGCAGAATCATTTTGAACTCTTTATGAAAAGATTATAATGGTTGTGATATGATTTTTGTTCTCTCTCATAATGTGTATTTCTTGTGTCTTTAAAATTCCATTTTCATCTTTTTCTGTTTAAATTGGAGAGTCAAAGGTACATAATTCATCTAACGATGCTCTCAACTTAAGAACTTTCAAACTATGTGATTCTCTTCCTAGCTAATTCAGAATTCATTTCAGTAGTTCTCTGATGTGATTAATTGTTTTTCATTTTTCCTCCTCCACACTGCAAAATTTAAATTTACAACTCAGATTCATTTCCTCATTTATCCTTTCTCCTCTAGATAGTTCCAATGGCCTTCTATTCTTTATTTATTTTTGACTCCATATCCCTAAGTGTCCCTCCCCTTCCTTTCCAGCAACATTATAAAACCCCCCAAAACAAGCCAAATCTAGCCACTAGTTGCCAAAGAAGCACCTATTGACATAAGAGATCCCTCTCTGAGTTGAGAAGGTTAGTAGCCAACTCTAAATTAGGTTGAAACAGTTACCTTTTTTGTTTGTCTATTTAGCCGGACAAAATTTAAACAATCAGTGCTTCACTTGGAAACTTCTATACTCTCAAGCGCATGATGGAACCATTGGCCCATAAAACTAGTTATTGACATGAGAGGTAGCCCCCAAAACCATATCTTTTTCTTTGAATTTCCCTGGCTATCCCACCAATATTTCTAAGAAAACATTAATCAATGGTGCTTTGAGACTCATAGTGAATCAAGCTCACCCATGTCCAACTTCCAATAGATGATCAAGCATATCAAAAACCCCCTTAAACAATGGAAATAATAATAATTCAACAACATTTTTAAATCCAAGAGATAACTTGAAAGCCATGTGGAACGCCTTCAATACTCTATTATCATTCAAGGTTGAACAGATTGATTTCTAAAATATGAGACTTCCCTTGAAGGTCATCTAAATTATGTGACAAGAAGGAGGAGTTGGTCTGGAAATGAAATCAATAATAAAATGGATCAAATTAGGGGAAAATAATTCTAAATTTTTCCACAGATCTATCATACAATGAAGGCATCATAAAACAATTACTACAATGAAAGATATCATTGGAAACCCCCGTAAGAATCATGAGTATATCGAAAAGGAGTTAATTCACTACTTTAAATCACTCCTCTTATAACAACAACCACATAGAAGATTGTCCATTAAAAATTTAACCACTCATATTCCCAAAATTATTTCTTAGGAGAAAAATGGTGCACTTCTTAAACTAATTTCCATGGAGGAAGTAGAGAATGCACATATGGAAATGCCAAAATGAAAATCTCCAGGTCTGAATGGATTTACAATTGACTTCTTTCAAGATTGTTGGAAGACCAACAAGCATGTTGTTTTTTATTTAGTGGAGGAATATCACAAATTCTCAAATTTCTTACCATCCCTTGATGCTACCTTATTGACCCCAATTCCCAAATAAGACAAATCAAAGGACCCCAGTAAATTTGCACCAATTTCCCTCTACAATGTAGTCTTTAAAATCATCTCCAAAGTCATAGTGAACCTCCTAAATTTGATCATTCCCACCCTAATCTCTCTGAAGAAAACAATATACATAGGAGGGGAAAATATTTTTGATCACATAATATTGGTTCATGAAATGGTTTACACTCTAAAATACACCAAATCACCAGGTATTCTCATTAAAATAGACATTTCCAAGGCCTTTTACAAACTAAGTTAGTAGTATATCAAACATGTTCTCATTGCCTTTGGTTTCTGCCATATATGGGTGAAATGAATCTTGTCCCTTATCTCTTCATCCTTGTTCTCAATTATGGTAAATGGATCCCCCTCAAAATCCTTTTCCTCTTCATGTGGTATTTATTAAGGATGCCCCCTTTCCCCTTTACTTTTCATCCTTATGGTTGAGGGTCTAGGTTGAGTGCTGAATGTTGTTGTATCAATAAAATTGATCATAGATTTAATATTCTTTGGGGATGACCTACTGGTTTCCCATTATCAATTTGTGGATGAAACCATTCTGATGCAAAATCCAACTACTTAGGAATATCAAGCCATCAAGAAGGTCCTCTCTAACTTCATGGAATCCTATGGCACCTATACCAATCAAGTTAAATCTCAATTTTTTTTCTTTAATTCTCTTGTTGTTATTCAACTACATATTTCTAAGATTCTCGGTTTGCAATGGAGCTCCCTTCTGTCCAAATATCTAGGTGTTCCATTTGTAGAGAATTCTCTTCGCAATTCCTCCTGGGAATATTTATTCTCTATATTGGAACTCAAACTATCCAATTGGTCCTTCTTCTCACTCAAAATCCCATGCCACTTAATCCTTCTTAAATTTTTTCTTTAGGAAATGCAATTATATATCTTCTCTCATTGCACCTAAGCACATTCTAAAGTCAATTCATATTATGAAGCAATTCTTCCTTTAGAGTGGTATGAAAAAGGAAAGGAAGTGGGATTTGGTCACTTGGGAGAAACGTTGTAAGCCTATTAAGGGGATTCAGACTTTGATACATGAATATTATCATTTCTACACTTGGAGCCAAAACATGGTGGAGATGGCTTCAAAGGAATGGTGAATTGTGGAGTAGAATCTCGCATAGAAAATATTTCCTTAACACTACCAAGCATGACCTCATCCATTTGGAAGGAAATATTCCAGGGTCCTCGATTTGGAACTTAGTTTGGAGAAACAAATAATTGATCAAACAACGTAGTTTATGGGAGGTAAGAAATGGGGATCATACCCTGTTTTGTGATGATGCTTAACAATAAATTCCTGTATAGAAAAATATAGAGCAACTTCAATCACTTAGAAACAATATTATCAATCAAGGAAAACAATGGCTTCATCAATATTTGACCCCTTAACTTTCAAAGATCCAATGGATATATTTTATTCCCAGGGAGCACTGGAATCCTATCACACCTAATCATGACTGGGAAGGCTTCTAGCAAGAATTATCAAGCCAGAAAATCAAAATTGAATAAGGAACGAACAAACTTCGATGGGGATATAAAAGGAAAGGTTTCTTCAATCTCAAAGAAGATTACTATCTATTTGCAGTTCATTATGTGCAACATAAGTATGAATTATGGGTAAGGATATGGAAGAATAACTTATGGTCTAAGGTATCCTTTTTTCTCTGGCTACTGGCTCATAATAAAATATTGACATGAGACATTCAATGATATCATAATAACTCTACATTCATTCAATCATATCAAACATAGAAGAAAAAGAAATTGGTCATTTCTTGTGAATTCATTTACTGTCACATGAAAAACACCATACATTAACAATGAATATGGTGTCAATTCTTGCGTAAGGATTATATTAATGAGAAAACCATATATATGATGTTTGAAGAATATGTATGAATTTACATGGAGAATACAATGGAGTACAATACAATGATATAGACTGATAGAACCATGGTGAATGAATCCCTACAGGATCTCTGTCCTCTTCTCATAATTTTTCTCTCCCTCTATGAGCTCTATTGATCTGGTATTACCCAATCTTGTATTTATAGGCTTCATACAATCTTTTACATAACTAGTTCATAGTGTGAATAAGGGACTTTTGGAGGTACTCCCTAGTCCATAAATGGCCCTAAAGCTATATTTCGGCCTGAATTTGGGTGTTTTCTCATGGTACACCTTGGTTTGGAAGTGGGTGAGGCCCGACCAAAATCATTAATACATCATTTATGCATCCGCATGGTTTTTTATGGAGATGGTTGCAACCCATACAATTTTCCCATTTTTCACTGTGTTGTGCACTGCAGATGTGAACAAGCATTCTTTTAGGTGAATATCCATAAATTCAGGGAACCATTCGTATATTTCTTTTACTTCTTGAATGAAGCATGTCTATGTTGGAGGCATGCTCATCGGTATTTTTCACTGGTACTTTTCTCAACCATTTTCTAAATTGTTGTGAATTATTTTTCAGTGATAACAATTAAATTATTTTTAGGACTCTTAGTGTTGGATAAAGGTTCTTGTTGGAGAGGCCCTGGTATGATTTCTTGTTTAGAGTTGGTTTCTTCCTTTAATGTCATTTATTCTACAACATTTACATTATTTTACTAATCATTTAAAGATAGAATCCATATGTCTACTAAACGATTATTCTGAGGTAACTCTAAGAAAATAATATTTGTGACAAATTGAGGGTTACCCCTTCTAGCCCAAGAGCCATCTTGAGGCATAAAGAGGGGATGTTTTATATAGAATAATAAGGTTACTTGGAATTTTTCCCTCACTAGGAAAAATATGAGGAACAACACCTCCCTCCCTTTCTCCAACTCTCCCTCCATCCCTCCATATTTTTCTTCTCCCCACCACTATCTCCTCTCTCTCCCTCTTCCTCACTCACTTGCTATCTCTCTCTCTCTCTCCCTAACTATTTTCCTCTCCCTCTCCCTCTTTCCCTCTCTCTCTCTCCCTATATCTCACCCAATCTCTCCCTCTCTCTCTCTCTCTCTCTCTCTCTCTCTCTCTCTCTCTCTCTCTCTCTCTACCTCCTTTTCCCAAATAAATAACATGCAGAAACTCGTAATTAGGAATCAACATGTGTTATAAAGAGTGTGCACAAATTCCTTTTTTCCACATTAGCAGATTGTTTACCATCAACTTCATACGAGTTCCCATAATTTATGGAAATTAAACCAAAAATACCACTATTCTCCCGTCCTCCCAATATACACCTATTTTTCTCCCATACCTCTCTCTCTCTCCTTTCTCTCTCTGTCATTCCCTCCCTCATTCCCCCTATATGTCTCTATCTCCCCCCCTCCATTATTTTCTATTCCACCTCTCTCCCTCTCTACACCTTTCTCTCTTCCCCCCTCTAGCATTATCTCTCTCTCAATATTTCCCTCTCTCTCATCCCCATCTAGAA